>JASFXW010000074.1:0-228178 GCA_030490835.1 Annona cherimola
AACCAACATCATGAAAGGAAAGTTAATAATCTGATTTTGATCCATTGCAAAGAGAGTTGGGATTTGGGATAAAGCATATGTGGCTGAGGGTATATCGTGAGGTTGGGATAACGCAAATGTTCCTTCGGAGCTAGGGGTGGAACTTGGGCCGGGTTGAGCTGGAACTCGGCCCGCCGAACTCAATTTTGAACCGTGTTGAAACTTACTGTTTTGTAATCCAAGGAACTTGATTTGTAAATATGATAGGATTAAGATTCAAGTGAACCCGAACCCGAAAAACCCGAGCACGATTTCCATTTTATATTTATTATAAAATATATTATATAATACTATTTAAATAATATTTCTTTATATTCTTCATATTTTATGTTATTATATCTATATTTGAATACATATTTGGCATATTGTAATTTTATTATAAATAAAGGATATTATTTTCATTTATATTTATCTTTTATTTCTATCATTTACTTTTACACCGAGTAATTTTCTTCCTTTATCTTAGTTTTGATGTTAAATTTTTTCTAGAAATATTCTTTATATTATTTTTTAGAAAATATGTAGTTTGATTATATATTATTATGTTTACTTACATGATTTGTTATTATTATTTATTCATATAAAATTCTAAACTTATTAACTTTTAATAAAATATAAATTCATCCAGAAACTCAACCCGAACCCGATTTTCAAAAACAGGATTAGGGTTTAAGTTTTACAAAAGGATTAGGGTTAGGGTTGATGTTTTATAAATAGAGTTAGGGTTAGGGTTGAGGTGAACCTGAGTTTCATGAGCCCAAGTTGCATCCCTAAAAGGAATAGGGATCAGAGAGAGCAACAAGTTAAGCATTAGAAAAAGTACTATTATTTTTAATATCTAAATTGTTAGATGCATTCTACTTAAAATTTAATGGCATTATAAAATTTTATCATGTATATAAGTTTTTAAGGACTTAAATTTATTATATTATTTATTCTTTTGAATTATATTTCTATGAATATTATATTATCTTAATTTTTCTGTTAGTATATTTTGTTGTGTTGAACATCATTTATGAATTTGGTTTCAAAATAAATAATTAATATTATACAAACCAATATAAATGCATTTAACCATTTAAATTTCATTCTCAGATATTATTTCTAACTAACTATATACATATACAGTATATTTAATTTTTCACGTGGTGAACATAATATGGTTCAATTCATGATTTGGTTTGTAAAAGATTGTGGTGATGCACTTCCTTACTCTAGAAGAGGGGTAATTTATCTCCGCCCTTTCTTCCATCCACCCAATAAGATTGCAATTGGTTATTCTTCTCATGCTTTCAAAAATTCGTTTTAAAGGAATGTTTTAGATCTTGAGAATGTAATAACAATAACAGAAATGCAAAAATTCTACATCGTTAATTATCTTTATTTTTATCATTATATTTCAATTATTTCCTTATACATTTTTACACAGCTGTCTTATCGATTTTTTTCACTTTTTTTCACTTTATCTCTGTCATATTCATGTCATTTTATTCTTTTATTTAGATCTTACACATAATTTCTAAATTTAAAGTAATCTTGACCTTTTTTTTTTCAAAATTTTTCCAACATATTTTTTCAATGCCAAACACACAATAAAAAAATAACTTATTAATTAATAGAAAATAAAAATAATTACATTATAATAAAAAATGCAAGGAAATATTTTAAAAATTAGTCCTTAACATTTAAAAAAATTCTCAAAAAATTCTCGTTTCTTAAATAATTATTTTGTTTATTTAATATGAAGAATATATATAAAAAATTTATACTTTTTGATATTTTCAAAGTTTTGTTTCATTTAAATTTTGAAAATTTTATTGCTAGTTTTTTAAATATTTTTCTATGAGAACCTAATAACATCAAGATGAAAATTGTGTGAATTTATAAAATCCAAATGTCATTCTAATATTCCCTGAATTCACGAACATTAGAAAAGGAAAATTATAATAAGTTAATTTTTGCCCATGAATTGAGAAGAGTTTGAGATAAGGTATGTGCGGCTAAGGGTGTATTGCGAGATCGAGATAAAGCATATGTGGCTTCGGTGGCATCCCTGAAAAGATAAGTCTAGACGGCCGCCAGGGAAATCGATGTATCATCAGCAGATACCTAACTCTTCCCCACCATTTCTCCTTCTCATTCATCCTTTCTCCTTCGCATTCAATCCTTGGGGATAGCATACGCCATCATTGATAGTGATGCAATTTAGGCAACAGCCCTCCATGCATGCATATGCGTGCGGCCTGGTTCCTAGCGGCATGAGAGAGAAGATAATCAAAATCGCAATTCACAGAGAGGGATGGAGTCGGTCGAGAAGAAATTGTCATGCTAAGGGTGTATTGTGAAATCGCGATAACACATATGTGGCTTGGATGACATCCCCGAAAGGATAAGTCTAGACGGCCTCCATTGAAATTGATGTATGAGCAGCAGACAGCTAACTCGTCCCCTCCCTTTCTGCTTCACATTCACCCTTTCTCCTTCGCATTCATTCGTCGTGGATAGCAAACAGCATCATTGACAGTGATGCGATTTAGGCAACAGCTCTCCTTGTATGCATATCGCGATAACGCGTATGTGGCTTGGATGGCATCCCTGAAAGGATAAGTCTAGACGGCCTCCATGGAAATCGATGTATCAGTAGCAGACAGCTAACTCGTCCCCTCCCTTTCTGCTTCACGTCCTCCTTTCTCCTTCGCATTCATTCGTCGTGGATAGCAAACACCATCAATGGTAATGATGCGATTTAGGCAATAGCCCTCGACAGATGCATATGCGTACGGCTCGGTTCTCAGCAGTTTAAAATGCAAATGCGTAAAGTTGGAAGGTTTAAACACAAAATCCCCTACAATGTGTATTTTAGTCCTTTTGTAAGATTTTAATGGTGTTTTTTAATGCTGTGAGGGCCCAGACTCTAAAGTACAAAGAACTACATATGACTTAAAATGCTAACATGCAAATTTCAAAATTTAAAATGTAGATATGCAAAGTTAAAAAGTTTAAAATGCAAAATTTCTCACAGAGCAACAAGAACATTTGTAGCCTCCCTCATCTTTGTCGGATTTTTGTTAGAGTGAGGTGGTACTTATTAGTTGGTTATTTGTAAATGCTCAGCGAAGGGGGTATTACACTAACCCGTATGGCTACCTAGTGGGTAGGTAATTAGGTATATAATTATAAGACTCTTAACGTATTTATTTTATAAATGATTTTATGGGAGAGACTATTTTAAGATTTTCCAAAATCCTTTTAACTTACCCTCCCCATGTGTGAGTTTTCCAGGAGCCGTAAACAGTGGTAAAAAGAGAAAAAACATAAAAAGAGGAGAGATGGGGAGGAAGAAGGAGATTTTCGGAAGATTTTTATGGGTTTACAGTGGAGTAGTAGTGGATTTTATTTGGAACAGTTAGAAGTTTGAAAGATTTTGAAAAAAAAAAAAGTTGGTGGAAATTAAGTAAGCAATTTCTTTTTAATGCTTCTCTATTTTTTATATCTATTGCGTTTATTTAATATATTGTGATGATGTAGAAATAATTTAGTATAGATTTATAGTGTTGGAATTGGAATTTTCAAAACCTAAAAGGGTGGAGAAAAGGGATTTTACTATGTGGATGAAATATGAGCACAAAACCTAAATTGATAATTTTAGAATGACATTTTTTTATGAAAGACTATAGTTATTTTAAAATTTTTGAGATGATCAGGAAATGATTGCCTTCAGATAGGTGTTTGGGATTTCAGAAAGAGAAAATAGAGATATTTGAGGATAAAATTAAGGGAATGAATTTTAGAATATTATTTTAAAATTTATCATTATTTTTTATGTAAATTGAAAGTGAAAAAGACATTGAATCTTGTAAAGCTCACACATGGGATTTAAAAATTTATGAAAAGGATAAGTAGGATTTTTTTTGCTTTTATTTGGATTCTTATAGATGTTTGTGATACTTTAGATATTTTATTTGATATTTTTTTGTGAAAATTCCTATATTTAGATGTGCAATTTTTATGACTTTAATATTTAATTGAGTTGAGTAGTTTAAAAAGTTAATTTGAGTTAACAATTTTTTAATTAATTAAATTATCTAAGAGTATTGGATATTTTTGTTAAAATGAACACATGAACAGGGGCATGATGGATGAGTACATTATTGCATATTGAGCATGACATATGCATGATAATTCTCTAGGTGAGCTAGATAATGACAAGAGTCATGTCATACTTCGGTGTAGTCGTGGAAGACGTTTTGATAATTACAAGTCCATGGGGGTGCCATGGGGACAAGATGATGATGATGAGCATTTGATGCATTGTCGCTTGCATGGGCATGTTATTGATGAACATATAACTTTAGAAATTTTGACGTCTTAAGTTATTTTGTGGGATAGATATTTATTTTGCTTACCAGGTGAGTTTTATTGTTATCCTACTTACTAAGTCTGGACTCACATTTTCTGATGTTAATATTTTTAGATGACATGATTGAGGTAGAAGCCTAATGCTCAAATGGGAATTAGGAGAGATCCCAGTCCATCAAGTTATGTATTAGTTATTATCCTAGAAAAGTCTAATTTAGCATTTTATGAGATGCATAGATGAGTGATGTTGTGAGTATATCTTTTGTAAAATCTAATTTTGTTATAGAGTCAACATATGTTGATGATGATGGTGATGTGGACAAGATTTGGATTGTTTACTTTGTTTATCTTTGATAATTTTTTATTATTTATCACAATAGATTGTATGATGTAATTATACTTTTACTGGGTGATTCTATCTAATCTCCCAACTTCTGTCGAATTTTTGGATGAAATTTGGGTGGAGTTAGCCTTTGGAGGGTCACAATAATTTACATACAAAAGGAATAATGTTATGATGCATTGAAATTTTAGTACATCGAGGGTGCAAAACCCTATTTTTTAAATGTTTGTTGAAATTTTTTTTATAAAATTGTTTTTCTAGGAGTATTCAATTTACAAACTAAAATTTATCATTTTTGGAGATGGTAAAACGACTAAAATACCCTTATTTTTAAAAATAAAAATATATACATCTTCAAAAATGGTAAAACTCAATACATAAGTTAAATATTCATAAATTAGCAATTTTATAAAAATATTTTCAAAATAATATTTTAAAAAAAGGGTTTGTACCTGATGCATTAAAATTTCATTACATCGGGATGTATTGAAACATTACTCATACATAAGAGGCCAAATTATATATAATTAGTTATATACATGCTGAACTTACAATCTTCATTTTTTATTTACTTTTATTTTATTTTTGATTTTTCTTTATAAGCGTTTTCATATAACCCCCTTCATTGTTGATATTTTGATGTTTGATGAAAAATCTAATTCATTCATTATATTTAACCTCATTTATTTAACTGGGAGACCAAGCTTCATCCAAATCTAATGTACGCATAAGCTACATTTGCCCAAAAATAGGTACATTCATGCGTAAATTAGAAAAAATGCTTAGATGCATTCACGCGTATATTAGAATATAACAATACTTTATAGAATCTATTATCCACGAATTTATTTATAGAATCAGTTATCCACGTAGTTATGACATTTTAGATGGTTTAGATGTTGAAAATATTACTTAAGAATTGATATTTAATATTAAATTAATTTATTACATTGATTTTTCATGTTTGTAAATGGGGCCCACATAAAGTGATACCAATAATTGAAGAGGTTTTCATAATAATATAAATAATGTTAAAAAAATAGATTAAGTGGATTTTTCATCAACTATTTAAATATTCAAAATAGAAGGAGTTACATAGAAAGGGGGTTTCATAGAAGCGTTTCCATAATATCTGTATATGTAAGTGTGGTGTGTGCCCTAAACGGGAGTTCACATAAGATTATAAAATATCATTTTCCCTATACCAAGTATTTATGTAGGAGATACTGAGAACCATTAAAATAACATTTAATCACTTTAACAGATTTATGTTTATTTATTGCAAACTATTTACAATTGTCAATGTTGCAACATCTCATCAATAACCACATATTCAGTTGTTAAAAGACTCAAAACCATTTATTAGCCAATGTAGACCAAGGTGTAATTTATTTGAAAGGTCTCATTTCAGATGTGTCCACTATAAAGGCACTTCACCAAAAATTCCACTTCAAGTAAGAAGTAGATTGGTTGATACTATTCAAAACTTTTGATGAAAACTTTTGAAGAGTAAAAGTTGTCAAATGATATGATATGATAAGGGTAATGATGAGTAGTAAAGATGATAAAGTTAAAATATATAGGTTAGTTGTATAGATAGTTGTGTAGAACTGATTGAAAAGTAGGGTAGTTGTACAGGAAAAAAATGTGAAAAAATAATTAAAAAATATGATAGTCGTGTAAAGTGAAAAGTTTTAGATTGAAAAGTTTTAACTTGATATTTTCTATCAATTGTCAAACACACCCCAAGTTTAACTTTCCTTGCCTTCACTAACCAATATCTTGAAAGGAAAATTAATAATTTCATTTTGATCGATTGCAAAGAGGGTTGGGATATTGGAACAACGCATATATTCCTCCGGGCATATCTTGAGGTTGGGATAACACATGTTCCTCTGTAGCGATCAGAGAGAGCAACAAGTGAAGCATTAGAAATATATATTATTAATTTTAATATCTAAAGTTTTAGTGCATTCTACTTAAAATTTAATACCACAATATAAAATTTTATCATGTATAGAAGTTTTTAGGAACTTAAATTTTCTAAATTATTTATTCTTTTAATTGATGTTAGTTCTATAAAAGATTATATTATCTTAATTTTTTCTGTTTGTATATTTTGTTATGTTGGACATAATGTATGGATTTTATTTTAAAATAAATAATTAATATTATGCAAAGCAGTGTAAATGCATTAAGGTGGAGAATCTATACTTCTTTTTTGCTGTGAGATATGAATTTTTAGGTGCCAACTTTGGGAGGGACCCTCAATGGCTCAAATATAACCGCCAAATGAACGGTAAATGGGCTAACAAAAAAAAAAAAAAAAATCTACAGCGGGCTAACAAATACGGGTTCCGATCGCCTGCTCCCGGGTGCACACACATATTTTTTTTTTTTTTTTTTGAAATTTTTTTTCTAAAAAGGTTAATATAGGTGTATTTAACACGTGTATAAATTTTACCATTTTTGGAGTATTTTAGATATTTATTTTTGATTTTTGAAAATCAGTGGCATAAATGCCACTGATTTTCAAAAATAAAAAAAAAATCTAAAAATCTCCAAAAATGATAAAAATTTATACACATGTTAAATACACTTGGGCTAACAAGTTTATGAAAAAAATTTCAAAAAATAAGGGTATGAACCCGGGAGCAGGCGATCGGAACCCAACAAATACCGCCTTTGATTACTTTCCTCTGAACGGTAAATGGGCTAACAAAAAAAAAAAAATCAACAGCGGGCTAACAAATACCGCCTTTGATTACTTTCCTCTAATCACATAAATCACGGCCTTTGACTTAAAAAATCGTTGAAATTTTAAGTCAAAAAAACCAAAGATTTCAGAGTTAGAAAACAGGTCGAGAATATTCCCACCATAAATATCAGCATAAAGAGAAAGGTAAAAAAGAAGGGAAAAAAGACCTTTCAAATTCCAAAATTGGGTAGAATTCATAAAGAAAGAATACCTCGGAATCTAAAGCCTCAAAATTCAGAAAGCTACGCAAAATCAAGAGCAGAGAAACAACAATTCAAGATTCAGTTTTTTTATTTTTTGAGCGCGCGAATTCCTGGAACATTCACTTTGGCTCTGGATCAAAGAATGACATTGTTTTATCAAAAAAAAAAAAAGATAGTGAAAACAGATGCAAAAACGAAAACAAATTCGTTGGCGAAAAGATCGGGTTTGAATTAGGGGTGGGAACGGGCTTAGGTTATACATGACTCGGTTTGGCCGAGTAAAACCAATATATTGTTGACCCGTTATAAGGATGAGTCAGAAATTTTGACCTGAATTCAAAAATAGAGTCGGGATAGATCGACTATGTCCCAACCCACCTTGCATATATTAATTTATTAAAAATTATAAGCCTATGTTTAAATATTATTATTATTTTCTTTCAAAATTTTCACTTTTTATAATCAATTCTATCAACAATAGAAGAATCAATTTATTCAGAAATCAATATAAGAATCAATAAAACGAATTTGTACATATATAACCCTTATATTTAATCGTATATTATCCTATTTTAATAAATTTATACTATATTTTCAAATATTTTATTTTCTTAATTATATGTTTTTTAATAATTAGTTAAATATTGAAGCATATAATATTTAAATTTAGTATAGATGTATACTTATGTTTGATCGGTATATAAATTCTTAAAATTATTTTATTTGACCCGTATTTTTGACCCGACCCGCTATCCCGAAACCGGTTTGATACAAACTCGAAGTTTGTCTCAAAACCTATTAAAATAAGTGAGGTTCAAACCGACCTTGTCCCGATCCGGTATAAAAAGGAGAGTCAAATTTAATTTTTAAATAGTAGGGTCAGGGTTGAGCAAATCTTGCACGGTGTGGCTCGCCCGCATTCCCGCTCCTACGTTGAATCACCCAGTAATTCTGTATCGAATTTGGGAGGTCCATTTGGGATCAAGCAATTCTGTGCAATCATCAATCCTCCTCAGTCAGCCATTCTGGCTATTGGATCTGGTATGTCCCAGCCACAACATTCCACTTAATGGTTTCTGTCTGCGATAAATCTTATGCATGATCGTTCCATGCATTTGATATTGTTCCATGCATTTGATATGATTCTTACATGTCAAAGACCTGGATCCACATGCAAGATAAATTGGAGCTCGCTAAACATGTAAATTAATTTTTGCTTAGCATGTCACCACTTGGACGCCCAAGGGGCTGACATGGGTGTGTGTAGATTAGTGTGAGGAGGAGGTCCAAGGTTTAGATGTTCGGTAGATGCAGTGGCCTTGTTAGCGTCGCCCTTGGAGTACACTTCCACTGTGTGCGTAGTCATCCAAGGTGGGTGACACTTAAATTTTTTTTTTTTTTTTCAAAAAAACTCAGCATGGCTCAGGCTTGAGTTTGAATTTAAATGTACAACCATAAGGATAGAGCGTTAGAAATTTAAGCTTGAGCTCGTCAAGCCGAGGTGGAACTGGCACACTTTATTACCTGTTTGCATGCAGTTGTCTTGGGTTTAATGAAAAGACTCTTTCTACCATGCACATCTGCAAAATCTGCTTTTGTTGTTTTGACAATCTGCTGCATATTTGGAACAGCTGAAAAGAGGGTGATACCTGGCACTGGCCCTGATCAATTTGCACTTGGTGCCTTTATGTCGGTGACGCTAAGCTGTGACCACCGTGTTATTGATGGTGAGTACTATATAAGAGTCTGACAAGTGCATATTTACCCTACATGCAGTACAGTGATTTTATATCCACGCTTGCATTTCAGGTGCCATTGGTGCTGAGTATCTAAAGGCGTTTAAAAGCTATATAGAGAATCCTCATTCGATGTTGCTTTAATCCATCAGTTCTTGTCTGTAACAAAATTTTTTGTAGCATTTGATTCAAATAAGGGGCCTGCAACGCGATTTGTTCCTGGTGTTTTTTTTTTCACCTTCCTGCATGACCTGTTCATTTTTTCACCCTTTTTGGCTTCTGAGCTGTTGCCTTTTGTTAAGATTGGAAAATATTTCTAAAGTGATGAGCTTGAATTGATGATATTGAGGCCCTACACTTGAGCGAATTATGCCAGCGTGGCAAGTTTTCATGTTGAAAATCTAAGGCGTTGAGAAAGAAGGCGCAGTTTCTTGTTATCTTCTGTTAAATCCAACGTTTTATGCGGTTGAAGTTCGTTCATGGTATGGGTTTTTCAGTCTTTTGACAAATAATTATAGATTGGCCGTCTATTTAACGTGAGAAATATTTTTAAAAATGAAAAATTTCTATATTGGGGATTTTTTTTTTTTTTTTTAGTTAAAGGTGTGTTTGGGAAGTAACAAAATTTTTAATGAAAAGTTTTTGGTATGAAAGTTTTTGAAATGTGAGAAAACAATGTAACTTCTAATGAGGAGTAAAGGGAATAAAGTTAAAATATTAAAGTTAAACATATGAGAAGTTGTGTATAAATAATTGAAAAATAGGATATTTATATGATAAAAAGGGAAAAAATAATTAAAAAAATATGGTAGTTGTGGAAAGTAAAAAAGTTTTAGTTTGAAATGTTTTAGACCTAAACTAGGGGCGTAAATAGAGTTGGTTTTAACCGACATTCAATTAACCTAGCTTGATTTATAATGGGGCTAGGTTAAGCATTTTATAAAAAAGTGAGTAATAGCACTTGATTTGAACGGTTCTATTTCAAAAGTAAGTTGGTCTGGGTTAAATACTTTTTGACTCGGCCCGATTATATATTAGTATAAAATATAAGAGATTATTAAAAAAGTCATACATTAGTACATAATACATAAAAATTAGCTACATCATTGCTTTGAAATAAGATTATTTGCAATTCTATTCCTATATAAGTCATAAATCAGAAGATATTCCCATAAAAAGGATTAATTTTTATATATCATATAA
The DNA here is from genome assembly GCA_030490835.1 of Annona cherimola. Lineage (NCBI taxonomy): Eukaryota > Viridiplantae > Streptophyta > Magnoliopsida > Magnoliales > Annonaceae > Annona > Annona cherimola. Next base: position 10,642 of record JASFXW010000074.1, read on the forward strand.
ATTTATATTTTAAAATAAGCAAAATATCTTTAAACATTATATATTCATTAACTTGATTTTTAATCTAAACTGAAATGATTTCTATAATGTTAAAATAGGGTTAAGGTAAGGTGTAAAATATAAGGTTGAAATTAGGGTTGAGATTTTGTAAAATAGGTTAGGACTGTTTATCTTAACTCGAGTCGACTTGAATCGATTTGCACCCATAGCTAAACAAACATATCTTAACATGATACATCAGCATCTTCTGGCTAATTAATGCATGAATTTTTTTTTTCAACGGATATGCATGCAATTTTGTCCAAACTACGTAGGGGCCAGATGCAAAAAATCCCCCCCACAGAGAAAATAGGTCTACAAGTCCAAATACTTCAAATTTAATTTGAAATCGGAAATATAAATAAAATGACAATTTCGATTCTCTTCGCTTCTTCCAAGTAATGCGTCATCTTCTCTGCGAAGGAAAATACTCGAAATCATTATCATGTAAGTAATAAATAAACGGTAAATAAAAATAAAATGGTCTTGACAAGAATGGATTAATTACAAAGTATATATGCTAAGTACAAGATGGTAAATTTTAAAATATAATAAAATCAAAGAATTTCTTACAGTGGACTCGTGTGAATTATATCGAACTTTAATAATCGAATTATCACAGTTCTATTATTTGAAACCTACAATGATTACCTTAAACCTATTGTCAAAGGTGGATCAAATTTAATGAAATAATTATAGTGGAGTTCAAGGGAAGATGACTAACTTTCAAAATTAGAGATTTTGAAACTTAAAGAAATTATCTCCGTCAGCTTTGAAATGACATAATAGACTTCAAGCAAAGACTGACTAACTGTTAAAATCCTTGATCTGAATTCATTATGACTTTATGAAAAAATATAGTAACTAGTGAATATTATAATAGAAATAACCATGTCTTAATTAATAACTAATAAAAGGTTTTTTTTTGTCATTAATAACCAATAGAAGTTAAGACTTAATTTCCCGCTTCAATTGCAAGTTCTCCTGTACAATCTTCCTCATCGGTTTGTCATGGGAATGCCATTCGCCACATTTGAGTGCAGATTAAGCTCTCAACAAAGTGCGGTGTCAATGAATTGTGACAATAATCTAAGACACTTCCTCCTGCGCCAAATGTAGATTCTGAAGCTACAGTAGAGCTAGTAGTTAAAACATCTTTAACTACACAAGATAGAGGAATGATCTTGTTAGCCCGAACTGAGTAAATGTCTTACTTAGCCTACCTTAAAAATTCTATTTAAAATAATTTTTTTTTGCTTTTTCTTCGTACACTTGTTTATCTAAGTGTATTTAATATATAAATCAAGTTTTACCATTTTTGGATATGTGTATTATTTTTTAAAGTTTTTAAAAATAAGGATATTTTAATATATACATACACATAGATGTTTAAAAATCTCAAAAAAATAGATAAATATATCAAAAAATGGTAAAACTTGGTCTATATGTTAAATACACTTAGATAAACGAGTGCGCGAAGAAAAAAGTTAAAAAAAATTGTTGCAAATAAATTTTTTAATATGGGCTAAGTGAAGTATTTACTTAGCCTGGCTAACAGGATTACTCCTTTACAAGATAATATTCGAAAGTTAGAAGCAACCCACTATGCTAAAACTTCAAAATTATCGTAATCTTCCCCTAATGCTCATCCAAGTACGATCTACCTCAGTTCTCGTCAATAATCTGTTTATCATTTCCCATTGCTTAAATGTCTACATTTTCACATTTGATGAGCTCTTTGCTTTGATGCTTTTGCCTATTCGTTCACTTATTGAACCCGTAGTATAGAAGAGGATTGCATCTGTGCTTTGCATGTTTTGTAAAGCTTTAACAAAGCACCCTTCAATGTCTTTGAAATTTCTTCAACTTCATTTGGCTCAAAATATCTTCAATAATACGATCTTATGTTTGCTATTCTGTAGCGTGGATTCAAAACAAGTGCAATTACCAATAACATATTCCCTTTTTTTAATCAATGGAGAGACAATAGGGATGAGATGGAGTCTGGTCACATAACAAGCGTGGAAGATGGCAAAACCGACGACAATCTTCTGATTAGATCTGTAGAAGAAAAGGTTGTGGCTTCAAGAGTCCCAAACGGCAGATGGATTTGCGGATTTTTGTAGATTTCGCGGGAGCTTGAAATTTACTGGTTTCGCTGGACCTATTGAGTGGCTGTGCCGTTTAGGCCGTTGGATCTTCCGACCAACTGCCGGAATCATTGGATTTTACGATGGACATGGTTGGGCAAGATCTTCACGACCGGAATCTGGAGAGAGAATGAACTTTCGTCAGTCTTTGAAAGAAGGCTTCATTTTATCTCACATCTTAACCGATGTATGAGGGGGAGAGCCTGGGCTATAAGTGGATGCCGCTAGGTACCTCAGTGAGGCGCCTTTTGAGGAAGGACGGGATGCACGTGAACCCTGAAGGGCAAAACCGTGCGGGCCGAGGCCCAAAGCGGACAATACCTTACTGTTAGGCCTGGGGCGTTACAAATGGTATCAAAGCCGACTCCCGACCTCCTGCCGATTGTGTCCAGCGGGGATGCTGGAGCCCTAAGGGTGGGTGAATGTGATATCCCACATCGGTTAGGATGAGGGGGGTAGCCTGGGTTATAAGTGAAGGCCGTCAGGTACCTTAGTGAGACGCCTTTTTGGGAAGGACGGGATGCATGTGAACCCAAAGGAGCAAAACCGTGCGGGCCGAGGCCCAAAGCGGACAATACCTTACTTTTAGGCCTGGGGCGTTACAAATGGTATCAGAGCCGACTCCCGACCTCCGGCCGATGGTGTCCAGCGGGGACGCTGGAGCCCCAAGGGGGGGTGAATGTGATATCCCACATCGGTTAGGATGAGGAGGAGAGTTTGGGCTATAAGTGAATGCCGCTAGGTACCTCAGTGAGGCGCCTTTTGGGGAAGGATGGAATGCGCGTGAACCCTGAAGGGCAAAACCATGTGGGCCGAGGCCCAAAGCGGACAATACTTTATTGTTAGACCTGGGGCGTTACAAATGGTATCAGAGCCGACTCCCGACCTCCTGCCGATTGTGTCCAGCGGGGACGCTAGAGCCCTAAGGGGGGGTGAATGTGATATCCCACATCGGTTAGGATGAGGGGGGGAGCCTGGCTTATAAGTAAAGGCCGTCAGGTACCTTAGTGAGGCGCCTTTTGGGGAAGGACGGGATGCACGTGAACCCAAAGGGGCAAAATCGTGCGGGCAGAGGCCCAAAACGGACAATACCTTACTATTAGGCCTGGGGCGTTACATGTTCTATCACAATAAAACTGGTTTCTGAAATGCCATATCCGCCAGCTAGTGCATAAGAATAGTGCCAAAGGGTACTTGTCATTGGATGTAGCCAGGTGTTTGAATATGTCCCCAATCCCCTCCACCTGAGCACCAGCAATTTGATTTCGCAAATTCCATTCCCAGGCTTCCATGGTAGCGTTGCTACCCCAGAAGAGATGAAGAGCTTTTTCGGCGTTGACTACACATAGAGAGCACCCCGTTTGACAGGGGATGCCACGGTTGGCCAAGTTCGATCACGTAGGCAAGGAGTCAAGGAACAGACACCATCCAAAAATCATGATTTTTTTGGCAATTTAACTTTCCACAGGTACCTCAGTGTGGTTTCCTCCAACACGGCTTGCCTGGTATGGCCATTTTCCTTAGTCTGCGGTGGTATTTCCATGAGATATGGCGATTTCACTCAGAACTGGCCGTCCTTCTCTGGATCCAAAAAAGTGGTGTCACCCGCTTCTCCTCTGGGAATAAGATGTGTTTGATTTCTTCCCAACCCACCCCACCAATCGCAGTCCAAATTGCCTCTTCCTTCCAGCTCAGTTCTTGGTGATTTATGAAATCAGCAACATGGGCCTCATCAGATAAGTGTTTTGGCAAAGGGCCCACCTTAAGAATTGGAGAAGGAGACCAGTTGTCTTCGAAGGAAAGAATTTTCTCTCCATTACCGATCCGCCACTTGCTATCCACTTGTCTTTGGAGAAGGTCTATGGCAGGCATCACACTAAGCCCCCTCCGAAACTTTAAATCTAAAGCTTTTCCTTCTCAGCAACTATTCTGTTTTTGAATTATTTATTCACTTCTTTTTATACAATTATCCTATTTTTCCATCATTTTTACGCAACTATTTGTACATCTAATTTATCTATTTTAATTTTATTCTTTTTACTCTACATTATTACCCATATTATATTATATCATTTTCTTTCATTTCAACAACTTTTACATCAAAAATTTTTTTATTATCAAAAGTTCTATCACTTTCCGCCTGGAAAGTACTAAAACTTTTAGATAAAAAGTTGTTAAATCAAAAGAAAATAATATAATATGATAGGTGTAAAGAGAATAAAGCTAAACTAGATATGTTAGTTACATAGGTAGTTTTGTAGAAATAATTAAAAATAGAGTTATTGTATAGGAAGACGTGAAAAAATAATTTTAAAATGTGATAGTTATGAAAAGTGAAAAATTTTAAATTAAAAACATACAAAATTTAATACTATTTCAGTTCGTCATTGGCTTCTTTTATTCTTTATTGGATTCTATGTTAGTAATGTGTAACATTTTAGGGTATGTTTGGCAATTATAAAAGTTTTCAAATTAAAATTTTTTAATTAAAAACTTTTTGTACTCCATAACTATTTTAATTTTTAATCATTTTTACATATCTTCCTATACAATTATCTTATTTTTCAATCATTTATAGATAAGTACTCATACAACTAACACATTTATTTTAATTTAATTTTCTTTACTTTTCATGATTACCACTATCATATTATATCATTTTATTTCATTTAAAAAACTTTTATACCAAAAAATTTTCATTTAAATGTTTCATCACTTTCCAAATACATCCTTATTCTTTATTAGATTATGCTTCCGTGTAACCACGTGAAGCAGAAATTTTGTTCTATAATTCCTTGTGATAAGGCTGACTCCTCACCCGAAGAATTTCATACTTAGGCACGCGTCCTAAAAATTTGATGCTTTGGTCCACATATTATTATCCAAAAATAAAAGATAAAAAATAAAAGGTCATGGAAACGTGTGCACTGATTTCCATGTAATCGGGTCTCATAAAATATTGATAAATAACATCAACAACTCTGAAAAAGGTTGGCTCTCCACCCACAGAGATTCATGATGACAGTAAAGTTTGGTGAGTTTGTGGATTGGTAGAGTAGAAGGTGGAAGGAATTTTCAGTCATAAGGGCTGTGGGAGAAGAAGGATGGAAGATTGTATCTAATACACCTATTCCCGATGGAGAAGAAGAAGATAGCAAATTGTGCACCTGGGAATGTGATGGCTGTTTTAGCGTGAGGCTGACCAACAAGGTTTCTTTGCAGACTCTCACCCACCAAGAGACAAGTGTAAACGTGTGGAAGCACAAGACCATATTCCAAAAAAATGTGGAAGCAGAAAATACTAAAGAAGATCATCATCTTTGGCTGGAGAGTTATCACTGATTCCTTGCCCTCAAAGGCTAATTTGGCAAGAAGGGGGATCACTACTGACTCCGTTTGTCAACTTCGTAGGAATGCTAATGAAGATGGTGGTCACCTGTTAGGAAGATGTGATATTGCTAGTCAGGGGTTGGATGCTAGGCCGGCACGTATCCTAAATGGTGACCAATATGGAGAAATTCGAGATGCTTTTCATCTCTTATTCAGAAGGAAGAGTGTATACCCCCTGATCTTTTTCTTGTGTTCTTGTTGGAGGATTTGACATCTGAGGAACAAGCTTCTGTTTGATGGAAGAAGGTCAGATTAGAAAAAGGGTCTAGACTGGGTTGTGAGGTATATTCATTATGATTCAATCTGCTAGGTTGGTAAATCTGTGTAATTATATGCACACAGACAGTCCTGTGAGATGGTTTCCACCAGAAAATAAAAATGGGTGTTCTTAAAATAAATTCGGTGCAGGCCTTTGTTTTAACAAGGGGAGTGGGGGTGGTTTGTAAGAGACTGGAAGGGAAAAGTATTGGCAGCAAAAGTATGGAGAGTGGAAGGACAAACTGATCCCCTTTTTATGGATGCCCTTGCAGTTCTGAAAGGTATATCATGGGCTAATTAAGGGTTTAGCTTTTGGAAAAATCTTGCTAGAATCGGACTCATTAGCGCTGATAAATTTTCTCAATCTTGAAGGGAATGTTAGATCTCAAGTGGGTATTTTCATAGAAAGATACAAAACGTTGAAGCCTTTTTTTACACTTTGTACTTTTTCTCACGTGTACAGATCTGGAAACAGCGTAGCTCATAGGTTAGAAAAGTTCACTCAAGTAATGTTTTACAGCTGAAAAGGGGTGGTTAGACTGTTCTCCTTTCTGTATAGCAGATTTCATTGTAAAAGATTCTTCTTGGAATGTTATTTCCTCTGGTGATCTCACCGCGTACCAGGTGGTCCAGCCTATGTTAGAAGTCTAGGAATGAGTGAGTCCCTCGTTTTTTGCCTTGTCAAGAAAAAGTATTGATAAATACATGTATGAATGTATCTAAACATTTTTGTATAATTTATTATGAATATATTTTTAAAGAAAATATTGTCCATACATATCTTTAATTTAGATGAAATTTGGCGTCCTAGTTGAACAAATGATTTTATTTTTTTATGAGAGTTGAACAAATGATTTTAAATACAATTTATAGAGTTGTTTTCTCATCGATCATTAAGATATGAAAATGGACGAGTTACATGAAACCGCATCAAGTAGGACTTTTCAATCAAATGGTGTAAGTTAGAGAAATACCTTCTAAATAAATAGATAGTGTTAGTAAGTAAATAAATTCGGGTATCATAAAAAGAATTATAGTAGGTTTAAGATAAAATGACATAACAAAGTAAGTGTAATAATCATAAATATAAAAAATGCTGGGGTGCAGCCGCTTGTATATATTGCCCAATCTATCAAATAATTGAAATCCCACTAGTCATATAATTTAAAGGGCTTTTTCTAAATATACACATTATGTTTGACATTAATTCCAAAAATACCCACTATATTTTAAAATTCTCAAATATGCCCATTATGTTTCTATCTAATTCCACAAACATTTATATCATTACAAATGTTAATAAACACCATTAGCCTATATATGAAATTAACAATATGCTTATCAAATTTTGGGTTGAATTGACTGATTTGAATGTCATAATTATCCCTACCATAATTACATAAAAGCTCTAAATTTATAGAACTCTAATTTCATTTCCTTTTTATTCATTTCATTTTTTAATTATTTTATACCAGGGGAATTTTAGGTATTTATAAAAATACAACCAGCATTTAAATGGATTATCATTAACTTATCTAACGAATTTTAATGGAATAAGACAATTTTTAGGATTAGATGCAAATGTAATAGGTATATTTAGGATTTTTGATATGTAGTGCATATATTTAGAAAAAGCTCTATTTTTTTCATTCGTATATATTTACATTCTTCTTAATTGATATTACAACTAATCTATGAGACATTCTAAATCATATTTTTATCGTGGGTACCAAAATTTATCTCAATGAAAATCTTTTATGAGCCACATTTTCTTTAATATACATTCACGTGTGAATTATAAGAAAAACTTACATCTATTCATTGATGTATTATATATAATAATATTTTATATAGTTGTTAACATTCTAGTTAGTTTAAAGATTAAAAATATAACTTTAAATTAATATCTATATTCAATCACGTTAATTATGCGTTATTTTTAGATGGAGCATGTAAACATATTTGATTCGGATGAAACTTAGTGTGTTGATGAAACAAATGTTTCTAAATGCAATAGTTGGGCTAGATTTAATTTTTCATGAATGTGGAGCCATAAGTCCGTATATTTCCCATGATAATTTAAGTATTTTATAACATTTCTGTTGGCAACTTATATTCTTAAGATTTTTGTAACAGATTCTAACTTTTATTTAGTTTTGCTAGATTTAACATCTGTCTTACATTGAAGTATTTTGTAAGGTGAGAATGCAAGATGAATTCCAGGCCTGACCGCAATTGCTAGCTGCTATAAGTAGAGATGGGGCCATCACACATGCAAAAGGAAAAACAGTTGGAATTATTAGCAAAAAAAAAAAAAAAAAAAAAAATGCAAAAGGAAAGGCATTGGACAATTGTACATGAGGTTAATCAGAAAAAGAAATTAAGTATATATAGGGTGCTTCTCAAAAGACGGTAGTTACGTACATAAAAACAATAATAATCATTTATGTAAACAGTGCATAAATGCTTTTAACGCCGCACGCAAACGCGTTTTTTAACTTATATCTGCTTTTCACGTTCTCCATGCTCTCCTTAAGTTCTTTAAATTGTATCTTGTGGCCGTCCTCACCTCTCCTTGATTTTTCAGCAGATGCAAACCTATTCCATGCCCGTATGGCCTCCTCCTCAGAACCTAACAATGATTGTGCAGCAGCCTGCAGTTTGTAGGCAAGTGAACAGGAATCATGATCTGATATATGCATTAATTAATTGTAAACATATCACTTTATGCTGATTGTTGCTGGTTATTGACTTATTACGCTATTGGAAAGATACCTGGCCTGAAAAGGTATGGATTGATTTTATAAAAGATCTATTTCGTTTTTTTATTGGTTTTTTATACACACTACTGCATGTGGTATTTTATTGACAAATACACCCCCACTCAAAGGGGCATAAATCAACCTACACAGCCAAGACTAGTGGTGATCTATTTTTTTTTACGGTGTGTTTGGAAATGGACAAAATTTTCAGTCAAAAGTTTTGAAAAGTAAAAGTTGTCAAATAATATAATATGATAGGGGTAATGATGAGGAGTAAAGAGAAAAAAGTTAAAATAGGTATGTTAGTTATATAAATAATTGTGTATAAATGATTGAAAAGTAAAGTAGTTGTATAGGAAATATGAAAAATGATTAAAAAATATAGTAGTAATGTAGAGTGAAAAATTTTATATTAAAAAATTTTAACATAATATTTTCTACCCATTGCCAAACACAAACACACCTTAATTGATATTATATATTATACATAGCGAAAAGGATAAATGCCTCGAACCCCACTCGAACACGGATGTGCTGTAAGACAAACACTATCCATCATCACGACGCAACGCGCGTCGTGGCTGCTGATCCTTTTTTTCAAAAGGTTGCTTAAACAATGAATTTTTTATTTATCCCAGATAAAAGGATGAGAAAGACAATCCCTTCCCATTCGAAGCCAAGAGTGAGGCTGGTCAGGGGACTTACCACCTAGGTTACCACCATATGATGGTAATGTCCGGGATTGAAATTTTAATAATGTACTTACCCATGTTGACTGCTGAGATGAGATGAGGTGTGGAGCCTTTGATCAGGAATGCTATTCACCCAACTGCTTTATTTAGCGGTTGTCCGGGGATGATACGTCAAAAAAGTCTTCTATTTAGGTATATAATATATACAAACATTTTTTACGAAGTAATTAAGCATTCGTTTTATAAGAAGTGAAATTGAAAAAATAAGATAATAATTAGGAGTAAAAATAATAAAGATAAGACAAATAGCACAACAATACGGAAAGATGCAAAAAATTGTTTATAAATTGGAGGAAATAATTTATAATGTATGATAATTAGGTAGTTAAGATTATTTTAATTAGTTGTACAATACTGCATCTTGTTTTATATTACAATCAAGCTTAAATCCTACACGAAAAATAATAACAAGGTTCCATTTATCTATATAGGAGACCACATACTCTCTATTATTAAAAGGAAGGCCAGATGTCTCGACTTGCTAGGTAACTAGATAGTTAAGATGTTGAATCATATAAAAATGTGTAAAAAAGAATGTTAAAATGTTTTTTTTTACATCTTATCAAACTTACCTTAAGAGTATTTTTGCAATGTAATAGATAATTTTTAATGAAAAATTAAAATGATGCTAGAGATTATAACTAATAATAATCACAGTTAAATAGTACTTTTTTATGGAAATAAAATGTTCTGTTGTATTAAAAAATAATCAATTGATAATTCAAACAGGTGCAATGTATTATAAATTTATGTTGTTAAAAATGAAAGATAAAGGGTAATTAATCTCGAAATTAGTCCACCTCATAAAGGTATGGTCGACCATCTCTCTTGCTACCGTTTGGATTGACAATTTTCTTGAAATGAGGGCTTTGTAGAAACTGTAAAGCATCGTCACCTTTTCCCTGCCACAAAACAGCATTTTATTTATCAGTTTCATTAAGACAAAATTAATTTGAAAACACAATTATTTGTAGGATAATTGAATGTTATAATTTGTTTATTTGAACACACCAGAATCGTGAATTTAGAATTCACAGGCAGGCACAAGAGATATACCCCAAGAAATAGATAAGTAAAATACTGAATATATCTGGATAACGAAAATAAGTAAGAATTCATAGTTATATATAATGGGCTTTTCTTATGGAAGTGCTTTCATATAACCTTTTCCACTTTTGATATTCTGACGATGATATAAAATTCAATTCATTTATTGTATTTAGCGTCATTTGTTTGGTTAGGAAATTATATTTCATCAAAATCAAATACGTGGAAGGCTACATTTGGTTGTATATTCATATATAAATTAAAGAAAATGCTTAGATTCATTCACAAGTATACTAGAATATAATAATATTTTATAAGATCATTTACATGCATGACAATGATATTCTATATGGCTTAGATATTTCGAACACTACTCTAAAAATGATATTTAGTATTAATTTATTTTATTATATTGGTATTATTAGATGAAGCCCATGAACAGTGATCTTACGCAAATGAAAGTATTTCTGATAATATAAATAATAATAAGCAGACTGGATTTTCAACCGATTGTCAATATATTATCAATAAAGAAGAATTACGTACAATAGAGATTTCATATAAGCATAACTTCTGTAAGAAAATGCTGTATATGTGGCCGCCATTTTCCAGGGCCAAATTTATAGTACTTACCATGAAAATTTTATTGTCATTTGTGGTCAAGTTTTAGTTGCTCTTTAAATGTATTGCATTTGACCTAAAAAATGGCTACATTCAAATAAATGCCAACATTTAAAAGCAAACAATTATTTATAGATGAATTGTAAATTGTAGCCAAAATATATGCAATACAACCAAATATATATAGTAAAAAAAATAGCTATATTGAGTAAAATTTGTTGCAATGGTACTCCAATGCCCCTAAACTATTAAATATAAGTTGCACCTAAATTTGAAAGTTGTGCTTCTATAAAACTTTTTTTTGTAAGTTCATTTTTTTTTTGGCCTTGATGACCAGTGAAAAATCTGCTACATTTATTATCTTTACCATAATTTGTATTGCAACAGAAACACATCATTGGTCTAGTATAATTGTGTATGACCGATTGAACTTATCTATAAATTTTAAGGTTACATTTTTCAACATTTAGATCGTATAAAATATCATTATTATGTGGATAATTGATTCTGCAAAGTATAATTACATTTTAAGATATACATGAATAGATTCAAGCATTTTTCATAATTTACATGTGAATTTTTTTAGCAAATGTAGCCCATCCACATTTCTTATTTAGATGAAACCGGGTCTCTCTAACTCAAATGATATAAAATATAATGGATTAAGTTGATTTTCTCATAAATTGTCAATAACAATTAGGTAGAATAGTAGCATACAACACATTTCTGGAATATGGGAAGCTTGAGAATTGAGTACGTGTCCACTAACGGATGGGCAATATTGTTCACAATCCACTAATGAAGATGGGTTGTACCAACCCTCGGGTGTTGGCTAAGGGAAAATAGAAAAAGGCAGCAACGGAAAAATATAATTAGGCTAGCAATGAGAAAATGGAAGTTAAGCTTCGGGAATAAAACTCAGCCTAGAAAAAACAACTAAAGGGTTTACATACATGTCTATATATATTAGACTTTAACGGATTAAACAAATTAAATGAGTTGAATGAGTTAAATGGGTTAAACGAGTTACTAATCAGATTAATAGACTATAAAATCCTAACTCTAATTCATTTATTTAATTAAATGGTTGAATGGGTTGACGAATCATAAATCTTTTATTCAAAAATTTCAGCGCAAACTCATTTATAAACAGGTTAGACAAGTTGGCTGACAGATTGACCATGACCATTAACACTATTATACGAACCTGGAGTATTAGCATTTCTACGTAAATTAGCCCCAGCTCCAAAGCTTCTTTTTCTTTCGACTCTTTCAAACATTTGTCCTTTAGCATTTCCATCATCTCTTTCGCCTCACCCCTTGCCACCGCCACACGAGCATATTCCTACATTAATTGTTATAACAATAATAACAATAACCCACATTAAAAATAACAAATATTGGAAAATGCATTATTTTTTATTATTACATTATACAACATGATATTTTCTGATATTACAATCAAGTCTCTATGCATAGGGGAGATAATAAGATCTCATTTATCTTCAGAGAGACTAAGCTCCCACCCAAAGGCTAGCCCTCGCATCATAGTGGGAGTTATAATGCCTCGGGGTTGGGGGTTTGTTTGGGAAGGGTTCAAGCATCCGACTTAGTGGTATCATACCACCAGTTGGCATTGGTGGTGAAAATGCTTTATTTGAATTAACTTTATAATGCAAAAACTTGGAAAAGGGACTTTTGAGCCTATGGGCTCTAGATTTCATAGTGTAATCTTATCTGTTATGGTCTGCCAACTCAGCCGCACAATTTTAAAACATGTCACGCTATATTAAATTTAAGGCCCACTCATAAATCCATAAGAACACTCTTCCCTTTTGCAATGGTCTTTGGGCCTATAAGTCTTAAGGTGTGATATTGTCTGCTCTAGCCTGACAACTTAGTCCCACAGTTTTAAAATGAATTACACTATATTTAACTTGATATCCATTTATAAATAACCTTGGGAAGGTGTATAACTTGAGACAGGTTGAGCCCGAACACGACTCTTTGAACCAGAATTTCGACAGTGTTGAAACTTATCTTTTACAATATGAACCCGGAAAACCCGATTTGTAAATATGATAGGGTCAGAGTTCAAGTAAACCTACGCTCGATTTTTTATTTTATATTTATTATGAAATATACTATGTACATAGGGGGTGTTTGTCTGCACCAAAAATCTTTTAATCAAAAATTTTTTACGCTTCACAACAATCCTATTTTTTAATTATTTCTTCACTTCTTTCTATATAATTATCCTACTTTCAATTATTTCTACACAGTTATCCATATATTTAACCTATCTGTTTTAGCTTTATTCTTTTTACTCATTATCGTCACCTCTATTATATTACATTATTTTCTCTATTTTTAAAAAAAATTTGTTAAAATTTTTTTCACATCTCAAACACACCCATAATATCTAAACAATATTTCTTTATATTTATGTATTTTATATTATTTATATTTACATTTGAATATATGTTTGTCATAAAGTATATTATTTCTATTTATATTTATCTTTATATTTTTATCATTTACTTCTATGTTCATTAATTTTCTTTCTTTATCTTGTCTTTTAAGTTAAATTTTTTCCAGAAATTTTTTTATATTTTGACTATGTATTATTATATTTGTTTATATGATTCGTTGTTATTATATTTGAGGAATAATCCTGTTAGCTCGGTTTAAGCAAATGTCTCACTTTGTCCACCTCAGAAAACTCATTTACAATAATTTTTTTTTATTTTTTTCTTCACGCGCTTGTTTATCTAAATGTATTTAACATATAAACCAAGTTTTACCACTTTTAAATATATGTATATATATATTTTTTAGATTTTTAAACATCTATGTGTATATATGTATTTAAAATACTCTTATCTTTTAAAATACTCTTATCTTTAAAAATCTAAAAAAATATATACACATATCCAAAAATAATACAATTTTATTAATATATTAAATACATTTAAATAAACAAGTGAGCGAAGACCTTTGGTCACAATTGTAGCGCACAAACACAGAAAAGAGAACTTTGAGTCTGTGGGTTATAGGTCGCGTAGTGTAATGTTGTCTACTCTTACTTGACAGCTTGACCACACAGTTTTAAAACACATCATATCATGTTTAACTCGAGATTCACTTACAAATCTCCAAACGCTCTTTTCTTTTTTTCGATGCCAGATTTAGTTCTGGCTGTCAAAACCTGTCTCTTCAAATTTTTAATGAACATTGTAAATCAAAATTATTTAAAAATTTATATGCATGGTTAAAAGACGACGAAGGAATGGGAATTACAAAACCTTCAAACGGGGATAATCGATTCCAGAACCAGCCGCATTCCTGAGACAATCTAAAACGTACTTAGTCGCATCCTCAGCTGTTTTTGCGCTCGGAGGGCACAAGTCGGCTTGCAAAAAGTCTTTGAGTTCCGTCGAGGCCGCCACATCGTTGACCTTGTCGGGCTCGGGCGCGTAGGAAGCAATGGCTGCTGGCGGGGCCACCATCGCCCCTAGCATGCCAATGGCGGCTCCCGCAAGACAAGCCCCCACTGCTGTCTTCGCGATGAATGCGGCAGCCCAGGGCCTCGGGTCTTTCCCGCCGTTGGCTCCACGTGTTCCTGGGAGGGAATTCACGGCCCACTCTTTGTAATGGGACTCGCCTTGAGAACCGGGGCACGATTTTGATGGCTTGCCACCACCCCAGCCGTGGCCTTTCGGTTTCGAGAGAGCATCGACGACCCACGTCAGGTGATGAGATCTGATCACGGGAGTGGGCCACGATTGCGGAGAATAAGGAGGTTGGCGGTAGGAGGCAAGGTCGACGTGGACGCCGTGGAGATGTGGAGTGAAGATGGGCTTTGTATAAGAATGGCGGGATAGGGAGAACTTGGCTTCCATAGCAGGGTGATATTTCAGGAGCTTGGTCGAAAATTTAAAGAGCATATTTATCTATGTATCTCAGCCGGTTCCTAGCAGCCAGCAGCTTGCATTGACATTAAGAGAGTGAGTTATAAGATATATAATCAAGCAATCTCAGTTGTTAGAGAGATGGAGGGATCCCTATCCTGTGCAGCCTGGTACACTTAACTTCAGTGCACTTGGATGCATTAACTTATTATTTTTATTTTTAAAAAAATAAAAAATGGGTTAACTACACCCGGATGCCCCGAAGCTAAGCGCACCCGGGTGCACAGGATCAAGATTCGAAACGGAGCTTCATAGATATTGAAATAGTTTTACTTGGGTTTGGGGAGTCATAAAACTTTAGATGAAAAATTTTATGCGTAGAAGTTTTTGAAATATGAGAAAATAATATAATATAATAAAAGAAATAATGATGAGTAAAGAAAATAAAATTAAAATAGATAGGTTAGATATAAAGAGAGTTTCATAGAAATGATAAAAAAGTAAGACAGTCCTATAAAAATAAGTGAAAAATAATTTAAAATAAAGTAGCTGGAGAAAAAAGTTTTAGTCGTTAATAAATACAGCTTAAGTGATTAAACCTCATACATTTTAGCTTAATGTTTGGATTTAGAAATTAATTTAGACTACAATAATATACTTTTTGTAGAAATTTAATAACATAATTAATAACGTTTACATATAAAAATTAATTTATGCACTACAATAACGTACTTCCTAAAAAATATAATTTAACTTTAGTAACTAATTGGAAATACTTTACCTGTATGGTTAAATCTTATGCATTTTATCTTAGAGCCCAAAATAAAATAATATTTCTTTTGCAAATATTCAATAATATGATTAGCAGCATTTGCATTTAAAAATTAATTTAGGCTTCGCAATAGCATACTCTATAAAAATAAATTTTATTATTACTTTTTAATTTTAATAACTAGTTAGAAATATTTTTACCGGAATGGTCGAATGTCATACATTTTAGCCTCCAACTTAAAATACAATAATATATTTTTATTCAGTAATATAATTAATGATGTTTGCATATAAGAACTAATTTAAGGTCTAGAACAACGTAATTATTAAAAATAAAATTTTGATCTTCAAGCAAGTGAATTGTGGTATCACATTAAATAATTTAATACGCTGTTTTAAATTTTGTAAATTCTTGTTTATAAATGTTTTTATAGTTAATAATACTACATTATAATAGAGAATACATGAAAATAAGTAAGATTGCGATAAGGGTTATGTGGCTTAGCGGCATCCCTAAAAAGAGAAGTCCGGGCAACGTCTGGGAAAATTAATAGGGTTGGTGATGTACTTTAATGCACATTGCAGTGTATAGCTAAATGAATGTGTTTGCATGCTTATGATAGTATTTATTACTTGATATAAATGGGGAATGAACAAGTTTTATGCTACATGTCACCCCAATAAGCTCTAGGGAGACGTTATGGGATTTTTGTTAGACCGGGTGGTGCCGGTTAGTTGGCCATTTGTAAATGCTTAGCAAACATGGCACTACACGGACCTGTATGACTACTTAATCGGTAGGTAATTTGATATATAATTGTAAAAAATTTATAAATCATTCTGGCGGGACTATTTTAAAAGTTTTCAATTGGAAGCATTTGAGGTTGAAAGATTTAGGAAAAAAGTTGTAGGAAATCAAGTAAATAATTTTTTCTTAAATTTTTTGTTCTTCCTATCTATTGAATTATTTAATGTGATAATATGGAAATAATTTGGTATAGATTCGTAGTGTTTGTATTAGAAATTCTAAAAACTTAATAGGGTGAAGAAAAAGGGATTTTTCTATGGGGATGAAATATGTGCATATACCCTAGATGGATAATTTTGTAATGATATTTTATTTTTTAAAATTTGAGATGATGTGAAAGATAGGTATCTCTAGATAGGTATTTGGAATTTGAAAAAAAAGAAAATAGAGATATTTAAGGGTAAAATTAAGGGAATGAATTTAAAAATATTATTATCGTTTTTTGATGTAAATTAACAGTGAAAAACATATTAGACTCTTGTAGGGAGCCCGTACGTGAGATTTTAAAATTTTGAAAAAGAAGAGTAGAACCTTTTAAATTTTATTTAGATACTTATAAATGTTTGTGATGATTTAGATGCTTTATTTGAGATTCGTATAAAAATTTCTTTCTTGAGATGTATGATTTTCACGGATTTAATATTTAATCAAGTTGAGCAGTTCAAAAAATTATTTTAAGTTAATGATCACCTTATGATAATTTTTAAATTAATTAAATTATATCAATATGATGGATATATTTTTGTTAGAATAAGCACACAAGCATGGACATGATGGAAAAGTGCGTTATTGCATGTTGAACATGGCATATGCACGTGATAATTCACCAGGAGAGTAGGAGAATGAGGAGAGTTAGGTCATACTTGAGTGTTGCCATAGAAGATGTTTTGATGATTATGTGTCCACTGGGGAACGAGGTGGCATGAATGATGATGATGTTGATGAGCATTTGAAGCATCATTGGTTACATGAGCATAGGCATGATGGATGATGTCTTGTAAGATGCTCTAAATTCAAGACTTACTTGCATAGCGGTCAACATGTTCGGCAACTAGAAACTCATTAATTCAATATGCTTAAAAAATCTTATGTGCCATCTGAACATAATATTTATCCAAAACTCCACTTACAGCTGTAAATAGATTGTTTATACTCTTTGCAGCAACACAATAATAAATATCTATCTTCTCATATCGAGTTTAATATTTCTTGCCTTCATTAACCAACATCATGAAAGGAAAGTTAATAATTTGATTTTGATCCATTGCAAAGAGAGTTGAGATATTGGAATAAAGCATATGTGGCTAAGGGTGTCTCGTGGGGTTGGGATAATGCATATGCGGCTAAGGGTATATCGGGAAGTTGAGATAACGCATATGTTCCTTCGGAGCAGGGATCAGAGAGAGCAACAAGTGCAGCATTAGAAAAAATATTATTAATTTTAATATCTACATTGTTAGATGCATTCTACTAAAAATTTAATGCTATAATAAAATTTTATCATGTATATAAGATTTTAAGGACTTAAATTTATTAAAGTATTTATTCTTTTGAATTGTAGTTCTATGAATATTATATTATCTTAATTTTTCCGTTAGTATATTTTGTTGTGTTGAACATCATTTATGAATTTGGTATCGGAATAAATAATTAATATTATACAAAGCAGTATAAATGCATTTAACCATTTAAATTTCATTCTCAGATATTATTTCTAACTAATTATATACATACACAATATATTTAATTTTTCACATGGTGAACATAATTTCATGATTTGGTTTGTAAAAGATTGTGGTGATGCACTTCACTACTCCAGAGGAGGGGTCTTTTATCTCCACCCTTTCTTCTATCCACCCGATAAGATTGCAATTGGTTATTCTTCTCATGCTTTCAAAAATTTGTTTAAGGGAATGTTTTAGATCTTGAGAATGTAATAACTACTAGAGAAATGAAAAAATTCAACATCATTAACTATCTAATTATTTATTTTTATTTTTATCATTATATTTCAATTATTTCCTTATACGTTTTTATACAATTTTCTTATTGATTTTTTCACTTTTTTTTCACTTTATCTCTATCATATTCATCTCATTCCATTCTTTTTATTTACATCTTACAAACAATTTCTAAATTTAAATTAATATTGACAATTTTATTTCGAAATTGTGCCAACACATTTTTTTCAATACCAAACGCACAATAAATAAATATTTTAACAATTTAATAGAAAATTTAAAAGTATTACATTATAATAAAAATGCAAGGAAATATTTTAAAAATTAGTCCTTAATATCTAAAAATTTTCTCAAAATTTTCTCGTTTCTTAAATAATTATTTTGTTTATTTAATGTGAAGAATATATAAAAATTTTATAATTTTAGATATTTTCAAAGTTTTGGTTCATTTAATTTTCGAAAATTTTATGGCTAGTTTTTAAAATATTTTTCTTGTACAACCTAATAACATCAAGATGAAAATTATGTGAATTTTCAAAATCCAAATGTCATTCTAATATTCCCTGATTTCACGAACGTTACAAAAGGAAAATTATGATAATTTAATTTTTGCCCCTAAATTGAGAAGAGTTTGAGATAAGGCATGTGTGGCTAAGGGTGTATTGCGAGATGGAGATAAAGCATATGTGGCTTCGGTGGCATCCCTGAAAAGATAAGTCTAGACGGATGCCTGGGAAATCGATGTATCATCAGCAGGTACCTAACTCTTCCCCACCATTTCTCCTTCGCATTCATCCTTTCTCCTTGGCATTCAATCCTTGGGGATAGCAAATGCCATCATTGATAGTGATGCAATTTAGGCACAGCCCTCCATGCATGCATATGCGTGCGGCCTGGTTCCTAGAGGCATGAGAGAGACAAGATAATCAAAATCGCAATTCACAGAGAGAAATGGAGTCGGTTGAAGAAATTGTCATGCTAAGGGTGTATTGTGAAATCGCGATGACGCATATGTGGCTTGGATGGCATCCCCGAAAGGATAAGTCTGGGCGGCCTCCATGGAAATTGATGTATCAGCAGCAGACAACTAACTCGTCCCCACCCTTTCTGCGTCACGTCCCTCTTTCTCCTTCGCATTCATTCGTCGTGGATAGCAAACACCATCATTGACAGTGATGCGATTTAGGCAACAGCCCGCCTTGTATGCATATCGCGATAACGCGTATGTGGCTTGCACGGCATCCCTAAAAGGATAAGTCTAGACGGCCTCCATGGAAATCGATGTATCAGTAGCAGACCGCCAACTCGTCCCCTCCCTTTCTGCTTCACATTCACCCTTTCTCCTTCGCATTCATTCGTCGTGGATAGCAATTACCATCAATGGTAATGATGCGATTTAGGCAATAGCCCTCCATGGATGCATAAGCGTACGGCTTGGTTCTCAGCGGCATGAGAGAGGCAAGATAATCAAAATCGCAAGTCACAGAGAGAGATGGAGTCGGTCGAAGAAATTTTCATGCTAACGCTGTTTGGTGAAGTCGCGATAACGCATATGTGGCTGAGGGTATATCGTCAGGTTGGGATATCGCGTATGTTCCTTCGGAGCAGGGATTAGAGAGAGGAACAAGTGAGATCTAAATTTTTAGATGCATTCTGTTCAAAATTTAATGCCATTATAAAATTTTATAATGTATAAAGTTTTTAAGGACTTAAAATTTTTTAAAGTATTTATTCTCTTGAATTGTAGTTCAATGAATATTATATTATCTTAATTTTTCTGTTAGTATATTTTGTTGTGTTGAACATAATGTATGGATTTGGTTTCAACATAAATAATTAATATTATACAAAGCAGTATAAATGCATTTAACCATTTAAATTTCATTCTAGGATATTGTTTCTAACTAATTATATACATATACAATATATTTAATTTTCCACTTAGTGAACATAATATGGTTCTATTCATGATTTGGTTTGTAATAGATAAAGAGAGGTAATTTATATCCGCCCTTTCTTCTATCCACCCGATGAGATTGCAATTGGTTATTCTTCTCATGCTTTCAAAAATTTGTTTAAGAGAATGTTTTAGATCTTGAGAATGTAATAACAACTAGAGAAATGAAAAAATTCAACATCATTAATTATCTAATTATTTATTTTTATTTTTATCATTATATTTCAATTATTTCCTTATACGTTTTTGTACAATTGTCTTATTGATTTTTTCACTTTTTTTCCACTTTATCTCTATCATATTCATCTCATTCCATTCTTTTTATTTACATCTTACAAACAATTTCTAAATTTAAATTAATCTTGACAATTTTATTTCGAAATTGTGCCAACACATTTTTTTCAATACCAAACGCACAATAAATAAATATTTTAACAATTTAATAGAAAATTAATAATTTATAATAAAAAATGCAAGGAAATATTTTGAAAATTAGTTCTTAACATTTAAAAAAATTCTCAAAATTTTCTCGTTTCTTAAATAATTATTTTGTTTATTTAATGTGAAGAATATATACAAATTTTATAATTTTAGATATTTTCAAAGTTTTGGTTCATTTAGTTTTCGAAAATTTTATGGCTAGTTTTTAAAATATTTTTCTTGTACAACCTAATAACATCAAGATGAAAATTATGTGAATTTTCAAAATCCAAATGTCATTCTAATATTCCCTGATTTCACGAACGTTACAAAAGGAAAATTATGATAATTTAATTTTTGCCCCTGAATTGAGAAGAGTTTGAGATAAGGCATGTGTGGCTAAGGGTGTATTGCGAGATGGAGATAAAGCATATGTGGCTTCGGTGGCATCCCTGAAAAGATAAGTCTAGACGGATGCCTGGGAAATCGATGTATCATCAGCAGGTACCTAACTCTTCCCCACCATTTCTCCTTCGCATTCATCCTTTCTCCTTGGCATTCAATCCTTGGGGATAGCAAATGCCATCATTGATAGTGATGCAATTTAGGCACAGCCCTCCATGCATGCATATGCGTGCGGCCTGGTTCCTATAGGCATGAGAGAGACAAGATAATCAAAATCGCAATTCACAGAGAGAGATGGAGTCGGTTGAAGAAATTGTCATGCTAAGGGTGTATTGTGAAATCGCGATGACGCATATGTGGCTTGGATGGCATCCCCGAAAGGATAAGTCTGGACGGCCTCATATCAGCAGCAGACAACTAACTCGTCCCCCACCCTTTTTTGGCTTCACATTCACCCTTTCTCTTTCGCATTCATTCCTCGGAGATGGCATACACCATCATTGATAGTGATGCCATTTACGCAACAGCCCTCCATGTATGCTTATGCGCACGGCGTCGTTCTCAGCGGCATGAGAGAGTCAAGATAATCAAAATCGCAATTCACAGAGAGAGATGGAGTCGGTCGAAGAAATTTTCCTTCCACCATCGTCGGTTTCCCTACTGCAACATGCGGCTGCACAACAGCAAAACCGGGGGAAATTTGCTTTTTTAAATCTTTTAACTTTATATATTTGTATTTTAAACTCTGTGTATTAGCATTTTAAATACGTGAAGTTTGATCAGTTGTATTTTAGACCCTCGCTCTCACAAAGTTAAAAAACATCGTTGGTAACTTATAAAATGACTAAAATGTCATTTACAGAGAAAGTTACATTTTAAACCTTCTAACTTCTACTTATAAAATGACTAAAATGTCATTTACAGAAAAAGTTATATTTTAAACCTTCCAACTTCGTATATTTAAATTTTAAAATATGATGTTTATATAATAGTATTTTAAATCCTTTGAAGTTTGGTTCTTTACATTTAAGACCCTTTGCCCTCATAGCAGTAAAAAAAACTATTAAGATCTTATAAAAAAAAATAAAAATGCCATTGGCATTTTAAATCATCTAACTTTACATATTTATATTTTAAATCCTAATGTTTGTCCTCACATATGCATCATATTGGATACCACAGGAGCACCGGTTTAAGCATTTCATTACTAATAATTTGCATATTTTCATAATTACTCATATAATATTATTACATTTAAATATTCTTAACTAAGGTTTTTACTTGAAGTTATTTTAAAAAATATTTTTCCTTTTTCCTCGTTCATTAGAGCATACAAATGGATGAATAAAAGCAGTATGAAATATGAGCTATTTTTATTATGTGAAAACAAATAGTAAAAGGGATAAGAAAAGAAAAGGGCCAGAAAGGAGAGAAATGCCAAAATACCTATCAATTATCTTATAAAGTCAAATATGGGTCAAAAGCCAAAATGCACGTATTGATTTCTATATGTACTCATGTCAAATTATAAATAGTTTGTAGATTGATTCTTACTATCTATCAATGATATGTTTTAAGCGTCAATATTTCTACCATGTACGTATTGATTTGGATCTTGTCAGCTTTTATTAGTTGCAAATTTAGTAAAGTCTTTACTTATAATTTTTTATTAGAAGATTTATACTTGTTGCTATTTTTTGTTGCTTAATATAGCTAGATTAATTGAATAAAATTTTTGAGTTTAAAAAATATTTGCAAATTTAGTAAAGTCTTTAGTTATAATTAGTTTCTATTTTTCATAACTTTCAAAAACTATTTTTTAAAAGAATTTTAAATAAATTTTTTAGTTAAAAATATTTAAATTTAATAATATTATATGAGAAAAATATGAAAATATGCAAATTATTAGTGATAAGATACTTAAACTGGTGCTCCGATGGTAGATACTATATGAACATGGAATAACAAATTTTAAGGTTTAAAATGCGAATATATAATGTCAGAGGGCTTAAAATACAAATGGTATTTTAGACATTTTACAAGATTTTAATATTGTTTTTCAATGTCGCGAGGGTCGAGGGTCTAAAATGCGAAAAAACTTCATAGGGTTTAAAAGCTAATATGCGAACTTCAGAGTTTAAAATGAAACTACATAAAGTTAGAAGGTTTAAACACAAAATCCCCTACAATGTGCATTTTAGTCATTTTGTAAGATTTTAATGGTGCTTTTTAACGTTGTGAGGGCCTAGGCTCTAAAGTACAAAGAACTACATATGGCTTAAAATACTAACATACAAATTTTGAAATTTAAAATACAATTAAAAATAAAGTAGCAATAACATTTTCAACCTCCCTCATCTTTATCGGATTTTTGTTAGAGTGGGTGGTACTTATTACTTGGTTATTTGTAAATACTCAGCCAAGGGGGTATTACATTGACCCGTATGGCTACCTAGTGGGTAGGTAATTAGGTATATAATTATAAAACTCTTAAAGTATTTATTTTATAAATGATTCTATGGGAGAGACTATTTTAAGATTTTCCAAAATCCTTTTAACCTACCCTCCCCATGCATGAGTTTTCCTACACCCATAAACAGTGGTAAAAAGAGAAAAAACATAAAAAGAGGAGAGACGGGGAGGAAGAAGGAGGATTTTCGGTAGATTTTTATGGGATTTATAGTGGAGTAGTAGTGGATTTTATTTGGAAGAGTTTGAAGTTTGAAAGATTTTGAAAAAAAAAAGTTGGTGGAAATTAAGTAAGCAATTTCTTTTTATTGTTTCTTTATTTTTTATATTTATTGCATTTATTTAATATATTGTGATGATGTAGAAATAATTTAGTATAGATCTATAGTGTTGGAATCAGAAATTTCAAAACCTAAAAGGGCGGAGAAAAGGGATTTTACTATGAGGATGAAATATGAGCATAAAACCTAAATTGATAATTTTAGAATGATATTTTGTTATGAAAGACTATAGTTATTTTAAAATATTTGAGATGATCTGGAAGATAATTGTCTTCAGATAGGTATTTGGGATTTTAGAAAGAGAAAATAGAGATATTTGAGGATAAAATTAAGGGAATGAATTTTAGAATATTATTTAAAAAATTTATTATTTTTTTTACCTAGATTAAAAGTGAAAAAGACATTGGAATCTTATAGAGCTCACACATGGGGATTTAAAAATTTGTAAAAAGGCTCAGTAGGATTTTTTCACTTTTATTTGGATTCTTATAGATGTTTGTGATACTTTAGATATTTTATTTGATATTTTTTGTGAAAATTCCTATCTTGAGATGTACGATTTTTGTGACTTTAATATTTAATTGAGTTGAGTAGTTTAAAAAGTTAATTTGAGTTAATAATTTTTTAAATTAATTTAATTATCTAAGAGTGGTGGATATTTTTGTTAAAATGAACAGATGAGCAAGGGCATGATGGATGAGTACATTATTGCATATTGAGTATGACATATGCATGATAATTCTCTAGGTGAGCTGGATAATGACGAGAGTCATGTCATACTTCGGTGTATTTGTGGAACACATTTTGATAATTACAAGTCCATGGGGGTGCCATGGGGACATAGATGATGATGATAAGCATTTGATGCATTGTTGCTTGCATGGGCATGTTATTGATGAACATATAACTTTAGAAATTTTGATGTTTTAAGTTATTTTATGGGATAGATATTTATTTTGCTTACCATGTGAGTTTTACCGTTATCCAACTTAACATATAACACGTTTCTTATGTTAATGTTTTTAGATGACATGATTGAGGTAGAAGCCTAATGCTCAAATGGGAATTAGGAGAGATCTTAGTCCATCAAGTTATGTATGAGTTTTTATCCTAGTTAGTAGAAAAATCTAATTTAGCATTTTATGAGAAGAATAGATGAGTGATGTTGTGAGTATATCTTTCGTAAATGCTAATTTTGTTATAGAGTTAACATATGTTGATGATGATGGTGATATGGAGAAGATTTGGATTGTTTAATTTGTTTAACTTCCATAATTTTGTATTATTTATCATAATAGATTGTATGATGTAATTATACTTTTATAGGGTGATTCTATCTAATCTCCTAACTTCTGTCGAATTTTTGGATGAAATGTGGGTGGGGTTAGCCTTTGGAGTGTCACGATAATTTACATACATAAGGAATAATGTTTCAATGCATCGTAATGCATTGAAATTTTAGTCCATCAGGGTGCAAAACCCTATTTTTTAGATGTTTTATTGAAATTTTTTTTTATAAAACTGTTAATCTAGGCGTATTCAATTTACAAACTAAAATTTATCACTTTTGGAGATGGTAAAATGACTAAAATACCCTTATGTTTAAAAATAAAAAATATATACATCTTCAAAAATGGTAAAACTTAATACATAAGTTAAATATTCCTAAATTAACAATTTTATAAAAATATTTTCAAAATAATATTTTAAAAAGGGTTTGTACCTGATGCATAAAAATTTCATTACATGGGATGCATTGAAACATTACTCATACATAAGAGGCCAAATTATATATAATTAGTTATATGCATGCTTAACTTACCATCTTCTTTTTTTATTTACTTTTATTTTATTTTTAATTTTTGCTTATAAATATTTTCATATAACCCGCTTCATTGTTGATATTTTGATGTTTGATGAAAAATCTAATTCATTTATTATATTTAACCTCATTTGTTTAATTGGGAGACCAAGCTTCATCGAAATAAGCCACATTTACCAAAAAATGGGTACATTCGTGTATAAATTAGGAAAAATACTTAGATGCATTCACACATATATTATAATATAACAATACTTTATAGAATCATTTATCCACATATTTATGACATTTTAGATGGTTTAGATGTTGAAAATATTACTTAAAATTGATATTAAAATTAATTTAATTTATTGCTTTGATTGTTCATGTTTGTAAATGGAGCCCACATAAAGTAATACCAGATAATAAAAGAGGTTTTCATAATAATAAAAATAATGTTAAATACAATAGATTGAGTGGATTTTTCATCAACTATTTGAATGTTCAAAATGGAAGGAGTTACATAGAATGGGGGCTTCGTAGAAGCATTTCCATAATATGTGTATACGCAAGTGTATGGTGTGTGCCCTAAATGGGAGTTCACATAAGATTATAAAATATCATTTTCCCTATATCAAGTATATATGTATGAGATACTAAGAACCATTAAAATAACATTTAATCACTTTAATAGATTTATGTTTATTTACTGCAAACCATTTACAATTGTCAATGTTGCATTGTCTCATCAATAACCACATATTCAGTTGTTAAAAGACTCAAAACCAGTTATTAGCCAATGTAGACCAAAGTGTAATTTATTTGAAAGGTCTCATTTCAGATGTGTCCTCTACAAAGGCATTTCACCAAAAATTCCACTTAAAGCAATAAGTAGATTGGTTGATAGTACTCACAACAGCATAATAGATATCTATCTTCTCATATCAAGTTTAACTTTCCTTGCCTTCACTAACCAATATCTTGAAAGGAAAATTAATAATTTGATTTTGATCCATTGCAAAGAGGGTTGGGATATTGGAACAACGCATGTATTCCTTCGGGCATATCGTGAGGTTGGGATAACACGTGTTCCTCAGCAGCGATCAAAGAGAGCAACAAGTGAAGCATTGGAAAATATATATTATTAATTTTAATATCTAAATTTTTAGTGCATTCTACTTAAAATTTAATACCATGATATAAAATTTTATCATGCATAGAAGTTTCTAGGAGCTTAAATTTATTAAATTATTTATTCTTTTGAATTGATGTTAGTTCTATAAATATTATATTATGTTAATTTTTTCTGTTAGTATATTTTGTTGTGTTGGACATAATGTATGAATTTTATTTAAAAAAAATATATATATATTTGAAACATGGCCCGAAAAGGAATACCTTGGAATCTAAAGCCTCAAAATTCAGAAAGCTACGCAAAATCAAGAGCAGAGCAACAACAAAGCTGCGCAAAAAGCAACAACAATTCAAGACTCAGTTTTTTTTTTTTTTTTTGAGCGCGCGAATTCCTGGAACATTCACTTTGGCTCTGGATCAAAGAATGATAGTGAAAAAAGAAGCAAAAACGAAAACGAATTCGTTCGCGAAACGATCGGGCTTGAATCATCCTGTTCGTGAAAAGACCGGATTTTGAATTGGAGTGACTGTTTTGCAAAAAGCAAAAGCCCAGCTGACATGTCTGACCGAGGGCCTGCTGGCAAATGTTCCAGCCGGAGCTGCCTCGACTCTGTCCGGTGAGCGAATCCAGCGGCAGAAAAATAGCCCGCAGCATTCGACGGCAGCAGACGGCAGAGAGCATGGAGGCTAAGTGCTCTCGAGAGTATTGGATCGAGATCTAGTTGCATCGGGGTTACCGTCCAATGGTACCAGACTCCATAATGAGAAATGATCTTTAAATATAATACAATTATTTATCTTTATATAAATTATGTTTTATGAAGTTTGTATTTTGGAAAACAACTTTAAAATTATTATTTATATTAAATTATTTTATTATGTTAATCTTATACTATTTTCAAATATAACTCATACATATATCCAATTTGGATAAAAATTGGTACCCTAATAAAATAAATAATCTTAAATATAATTGGTGAAGTACATGATAATTTTATGATCGTTGAGTGCTTATTTTAAACCAAAAGTATCATAACTTATGGTACATGCAAATGTATATGATAAAAAAATATGATCTTAGACATTCATATGCAGCGTAAGTTATAGTACCTTACATTTATTTGAATATATTAATAGATTATACAATTATTTATCTATATATAAATTATGTTTTAGGTAATTTATATGTTTTAAAAAAAACTTTAAAATTGATATTCATATCAAACTATTTTATTATATTGATTTTATACCATTTTCAGATATGATCTATACACATATTCAATTGAGATAAAAATCAGCATGTCGATAAAATAAATAATTCTAAATATAATAGACTATTTTATAGTACATATAAATCTACATAATCAAAATTCCAAAATAATATCCTGTACATATACACGAACGGCCTGAGCACACATATAATATTGCATATGGTAAAAGTGATACATGGAGGATCACCGTAGTTAATAGAAGAACCAATCTACTTAAAATATTTAATTATTAAAGTCATGACATCTAAACATAACTAATCCTTGAAAACCTTTCAAGGGCAATTATCTTTCTAATAATGACATTGGGCCACATATGCTTTATCCCAATCTCACCGTGAAGCCCGAGCCACACATGACACATGCGTTACCCCACAGTCTCTTCTCTATCCATGGCGCAAAAATCAAATTATTAATTTTCCAGCTTTCACCATCTTCCTGAAGGCAAGGAATATTATAATTGCTTGTTGAACTTTATAAATTAATCCACATTTATTTATATAGATGGCATAAATTAAACACATGAAATTGAGTCGTGAGATGAACGGTGGATTTAGATTCGAGGGCACTAATGTAGTGAAATGTATTTATAATACGTGAAATCTCTAGCTCTCTCATAATCAATTCCTTTATGCTTGAATTATTCCGTGAGTAATATACTGGTCTAAAAAAGTAGTGCCAAACCATATATTTAATGCAAATTTCTAAGATCAATCACACATTCATGGCAAAATTAATTACTATAATTTCATAAATAAAAAAATTCAAAAATCGCTTGCACTAGTCATGTTCTTTTTATTACATCCAAGGCACAAATAAAAAAAATACATGTCCACTATTTGCAATACATGCCTTTAAATAATTTTGAATAAAATAATATAACTGTTCTTGAAAAATCTTCAAGCACGCCAATCCTTAGTATCCCACTTGATTTGGTACACCTATAAAATTAATAGGTTAGTCCAAACATAGCTAGCAAGTAGAAAATTATTTGAAAATGGATAATGACCTATATAAAACTTAATTAAATGATAAAAATAATTATTTAATTTGATATCTTAAAAATTTGGCCTCATATGCAAAATCAAACCCATCCATTGGGTCTAGAAGCATAAAAAATATAGAGATGGACTATTTGACCATTCAAATCAGAGTTAAAATGAATAAATTATAACAAAATGGAATGAACGGCCCATGGTCACAGCCTTTACTACAAATGGGACCCACCAGGGCCTCCTTTACTTAGCCCTTATGGCTGTAATGGGTTACACATCAATTTTTAAAAATGCTTGGACATCGGAAGCCTCAAAATAATTAAATGTATTAACATTTCAAAAGCAAGGAAAAAACTTTCGTTGCAAAAGCAAATCCCTCTCTCTAGCCTCTAACAAAAATTCTCCCTGGATGAATTTTCTTCCCGGGATGAATTTTCCTTCATGGACGCCCAACAAAATTGGAATTTGACTTATATATAATTTGATTTCGTAGATTATATTATACATAGACATTGTTATATATATGCTGCAATTATCCCACATCATTAATATATAATTTCAATATCCATATACATATTTATTGCATATTAATTTACATCAATGCATTTATAAAAATAAAATCCATAATAAAATACAGTAATCTCAATATGTATAATTTTAGGCATAAAGTTAGGACATATTCATTTGCATAGTTTTACATCCTAAAATCTTAGGATTATAAAATTCAATTATGTCAACATAGCCTAAAAATTATAATGTATAATATACATGCTTTATAATGACATAAAACACATAATTATTGAACTAAAATTAATTTTCAAATAAAATCCTACTTGACTTAAAATTAATTCTAGGAAAGTAATAAAAGATAAAATCTTATCACTTTAATTTTAATTCCAATTTCAATTCGATCTTATCCGGTGGAATATTTAGCTTATCTTATCTTGTGGAGCCCATATGGCTAGAAAGGCAAAAATGCAAAAATCAATTAATTTTTGTACGAAATCCCCTACTCAAACCATAGACCTTAAAACTATTGGACCACTTGTATGCTAAAATAAAAATATAACCCGCTACTAATATAAATAATAATTTGGTATGACCCATTATTAACCATTAAGCCCATTTGGTCAACTGATCAAGTCTTGGCACGTAGGATATCCTACGTGATCATTGATCAGTCAACTTAAATAAATATTTATTTTTTAATATTTTACACCTGACTATAATGATTCGCACACACGCAACTTAAAATTTAATGACATGCACGCGAAACGCATGCTTTAGTTAGAAGGAGAATCAAGGCTTGCTGTTGTTATAAATTAGGGGTGTGTTTGGTTGGAGGTAAAACTTTTTGATGAAAACTTTTCAGAGTAAAAGTTGTCAAGTTGATAGAAAATGATGTGATATGATAGAGGTAATAATGAGGTGTAAAGAGAATAAAGTTAAAATAGATAGGGTAGTTGTATGGGTATTTGTGTGGAAATGATCAAAAAGTAGGGTTGTTTATATATGAAAATGTGAAAAAATAATTAAAAAATAAGGTATTTGTGGGAAGTGAAAGGTTTTTTATTGAAAAGTTTTCATTGACATATTTTGTGTGTAACCAAACACACCCTAGATGTTATTGCAAGCATGAGCAAGTGAGAGAGAGAGAGGGAGAGAGAGGGAGAGAGATTTGCATGCATATCGATCGATGGGGGAAAGAGAAATTTCTAGACAAGAAACTGTGAGTGCATGTGATGCCGGTACTCCTTTTTGGGTGTCGAAGATTGATTTGGATGTGGAAAAAAATGAGGACTTAAGGAGGGACGAAAGTGATGCTTGGAAAAAGCATTCAATCTACAGGCTACCCGAAGGATTCGTGTGGGGTAAAGAAAGACGGTTCCATGCCTACAAGCCTCAGGTGGTGTCGTTGGGGCCATATCATCAAGGGGAGGGGCAGGTGCTGGCGATGGAGGAGCACGAGCTAAGAGCCCTCCGCCAGTTTGTTGCGAGGACCAAAAAAAGCGCAGGAGATTATTGGGAGGCCTTGGGAGAGGTGCTGCAACAACTAATGGATTCGTACAAGGATCTAGACAAAGATTGGAGGGAGGATAAGGAGAGGTTCTTGAAGATTATGATTTTGGATGGATGCTTCATGTTGGAGGTGATGAGATTAATGGACAGGTTCGCTTTCGATGAATATGATGCAAATGACCCCATCTTCGGCTATAACGGATTGATTTCTAATCTGCCTCGGATAAAGAGGGACATGCTCATGCTTGAAAACCAGATTCCTCTTCTTGTGCTCCACAAACTACTCGCAGTCGAAAACAACATGGTAACTATAGTTATAATACATCCACTGCACTGCATGCACCCACAGTAAATTAATTTTTAAGAGTTTCTTATTATTAATTTATGTATATGCACTGTATTTACCAAATACGTAAGTATTTTGAACTCATTTTCTTAATTAGTTTACGTCTACTTAGGAATACAATGACTGTCATTAGATTTTGTTAGCATTAAATACTGTTTTCTGGGGTGAATTTTCATCTTCAAGATATACGTTATTTTAAGTGGGAAGCACTTCAGTAATTTATAGATGTACGAAGGTGAATTGGCGCATTTAGTATGTATGTGCCCAACCTCTTGACAATTAAACAAAATCTAACTATCAATCGTTAGTTCCAATGTCATGTATATGTCTTTGGCTGATATTGAATTTAATCAATGATGTTGTATAATAATTAAGATAAACCCCAAACTAGAAAAAAATGTATTTATTCATTTTTGGTATACCACGAATCATTGAAGTGCTTCCAGTTTAAATTATATATTTTCTTTATCTTAGTCGTTTTACTTCTACTGTTTACTACCATACATCGCTTGATTATATTTTTAATCTCCTCCTCATTAACTTAACTATAGGACAATTAATTTGGAAAAAATTTACCTAGCTATCAATCATTAATACTACAGGTAATTTCACGTCTCACTCCTTTGTCTGATCTACCTGCACTGATTGAAACCCATATCCAGTTTAAATAATTTTTCAAGCAAGTAATTGTTCAGTATCTGTATATAAAATCAAAAAGCGGTGCATACGATGCCAAAGTGGACAATTAAAATGCATGGCGTATATGGAATTTTTAAATGATCATGGATTTATACATGCAAATTATAGTTGAAACATATTTCCCATTTAAACACGTACCATAATCATACATGTATGGATCCTGTATCTTTTTTTTTTTTTTTGTGATAAAGAAAATTGTGATAAAAAAATATGGATCCTATATCTTATTATTCAATTAATGGGTGGTATTCGCATATAATACTAGCGCACGCAGCAAAAACAGTGCGACCTCAACCAGAAGGTAAACAAAATGGTGCTGGACTTCTTCAGCTGCGGCTCAAAACAAACTAGTGCAGCTGACACATATCCTTCAACAGCAGCAGCAACAAGTACAGGTGATCATTGCTGGGATTTTCAAATTTATAATAAGTATAATATAGTTTAATAAATTAACAACAAAAGCAAAATAACTAAGTTGGTAGATCTCTTAATTTTATCTTTTTCATATTTTGCCCCAACAATCATGAGGTATCAGGTCTTCATGTGTTAGACGTGGTGAGGAAAAGCATGATTGAGGACGGGAGAAAAACAACAGGGGGCGAGCAAACGTGTATCTGCGATGTGTTAGACGTGGTGAGGAAAAGAATAATTAAGGACGCGAGAGCAACAGCAAGGGATGAACAAAAAGATAGCCACGATGTGATCTGGCCTGCAACACATCTGGAGGAGTCTGGAATCCAGTTCAGAAAGAGCGACAGCACCAGTCTTAAGGACATCATCTTCCAAAAAGGCTACCTCCACGCCACCCTCAGCCTCCCGCAGCTGCTGGTGGACGATTCCACCGAATCCAAATTCCTCAACCTCATTGCATTTGAGCATCTGCACGCAGGCTCAGGAAAGGAAGTCAGCTACTACGTCAGCTTCATGGACAACATCATCGACTCGGAAAAGGATGTGAGCCTCCTGTGCAAGAACGACATCATCAAGAACTTTGTAGGGACTGACCAAGCAGTTGCAGATCTCTTCAATGTTATTTCTCATGATGTGTCCATTGACCGTTTTAGTAATCTTGATAAAGCTCATAGTTATGTCATCGCCTACTGCAACGATCCATGCAACAAGAACTGGGCTAACCTCAAGCACCGCTACTTCAGCTCCCCATGGTCAGCCATAGCATTCGTCGCTGCAAGTGTTGCACTCGTCATCACCATCATCCAGTTTGTCTACACATTCCTCAGTTATTACTTACATAATGATTAACTAAATATATGCGTGCCCTCAATTCAATTCATATTGTATGTCGTGTGTATGGTGTGTGCTACTGAGCAATAATTGTTGTTTCAATGATTTAGTATTTATTTGATGCTATATATCTTCATTGAATAATGGTGTCTTGCAACGATTCCTGTCTGAAGAATAAATTTTCTTTGACAAAATTGAAGTGATTCCCATGAACGACTCACAAGCATTTCGAACAACGTTAGAACCGCTTCAATAGCTGCTCATTGATTCGCTTAATTTCTCTGGCAATCTCCAGATTCATCATCATTTCTAAACCACCTTGAGGTGAACAGTATCAATTAAAATATTTCATTTTGCAGCAGTTTTTGATTCAATAAGCCCCAATATTACTTCTAATTAAAATTTTAAGATGGACAGATGACATCAAATTATGTCACCAACAATAACGGAAGACGTCAAATGTTACCAACAATTATAAAACATGTCAATTTATAATTATAGCCGCAGCCAATGCAGTCAACTGCGTGAATCCTATTATGCATCCACAGTCCAAATGTCAGATCATGAAAGGCAAAAATCAAGATGGATTGGTAGCCTTAAATGTCAACAACCACCTGTTTATAATGTCAGAATTTCCCTTTCATCATCGAACCCTAAATGGAAATCATTGGCAAAAAACGAAGAAGGATGAATAACAAAATTCTCAGCAGACAAGTACTATCGAATCACTGGATTGCAGCAGAGAGAAGCATTTGAGGTCTGCCAATTGCATGAAAGTTGTAAAGAAAATAGAAGGTTACATGATAAAACGGAAGTCTATGGCATAAATCCAGGAACTGAATCATGACACTTCCCATTGGCCAAGGAATTGATAATTCACAAATTTTCATATATTTTAATAACAATTTTACACCTTACATTATAAATAGAGCAAAATTTTTTTAGGGGAAAATAGAGCGAATTAAATATAGATTTTATGTGAAATTTCATAGAAACTATATTTTTCATAAAATCTTTAATTTTGATACAAAATGGATCATTTCATTAACTTCTGAAAATATAAAATATGATAAAATAAAATTACACATACTAGGAGGAATTAAATAGGCTCGTGAATAATTTTAAAATATTGATTAGCCTATTAATTTAAGTTCTGCAAATTTATAGAATGTTTTAAGAGAAAAATTAAATACATATACATATGATTACAAATATATTTTAAAACATGGGCACAAAGAGGACCGCCATATATTTTTGAAAATAAAATAAATTAATAGGCTCGAAATTAATCTTATAATACCTGTGAGTTTATTAAAATGATTCGGGAGTGAAAATTACAAATATTTTAAAGAGGCTGACATTGTACAAATATTATAAAATTAAATGTGTTAAAATCAATATAGTGACATCTGCTGGACTTATTAATTTCAGCTTAATTAACAGTGTAGATCGTTGTGAAAGTTGCATGTGCACAAATCAACATGCGCCACCAGCATACTTAGGGTGTGTTTGACAATTAATAAAAAATGTCAAGTTAAAACTTTTCAATCTAAAAGTTTTCACTCTCTGCAACTATCATACTTTTTAATCATTTTTTCACATTTTCCTATACAACTACCCTACTTTTCAATCATTTCTACACAACTATCCACACAACTAACCTATCTATTTTAACTTTATTCTCTTTACTACTCATCATTACCTCTATCATATCACATCATTTGACAACTTTTACTCTCCAAAATTTTTCATCAAAAGTTTTATTCATTTCCAAACACACCATTAATTTGGTATTCCTTCTTCTCAACTTTGATTGCAACCATGGCTATCAATAGACGCATAACATCCCTTGTTACCCTTTATAAAAAAAAATCCCTTTGTTATTGATAGGAACCAGAAATAAATTGATAGAAATAAGCAAGAAAGGGAACAAAACAGAATATTTTTTATTGAAAAATCATGACAGAAATCCTACCTGAAAACGCTGGGTCCGGAAAAATAAAATTCCAGCATAGTATCTATCATAACTCTCTCTCTCTCTCTACATGTAGTGCCCCGACCAGCGAGCGCACCACACCGTGTCGTGGTACCTTACTCCACGGATCTTTTTAGGTGGTGAAACTCATGAATGAAACCGAAAGTTTAATATTTATACGAGCGGAAGCTTTTCCTAATTTGTTGAGAAATGAGTCTGAAATTTTTTTCTTTTCTTCTCTTTAGAACCTATATTGATTCTATTTTTTAAACTAAAATCCGACAGCATGCCGTCTATACTAAGGATGTTTGGGCAATACAAAACCTAATAGTCAATACAATTTCAATATTTTCTACTAAGTCACTCACATTTACTTCAATTCAAACTAATACATTCCTTGTACAATCATATTTTACATGAGAAACTTACTACTACATTTAACAACAACATAAAATATTTAAATATAATGCATACTCACAATTATAATAATTACAATCCCATGAATCGAAATTCATCAATAATATTAAAAATCATACCTTCACTACTCAACTAGCAGTGAATGCTTCTATCAAATCTACATCATCTGCACTCACTGATTAGTTGAAAACAATGAGTATAAAATACTCAGTAAGAAAGCATTTAGAAACAAATAATTTCCTAAATCTGTGGCATTAACTGAAATCATAAAACTCTTAAAATCTCATTATGCATGTCTGATAATGAGATAAATGCACACGTGTGCATGCATCATTCCATGTCTTATTCCTCGTTTGGCAGATGATACTTATCAAGTGATCACCTGCCCATACATCAGATGCACCGACCAGGCAACATCAAAGACGGACTACCTGTCCCATTACAGCCTTGACAAAGCCTCATGCATGAATTCCATTTACACGTGCATTTTATGCATTTATGACATGAATTGAGTTTTGCCTTTACCGTTTAATTTTTACACAAATATGGTTGTTTTATCCCCGAATGTTGAGAAGACAAAGGGTCGACCTCAAACTGAAAGACGGAGAGGTCCAGAAGAGGGACCCCCACAACATGTGAAGAGAACTTCTGGAAAGGTACATTACAGCCTATGCAAGGGAGAAGGGCACAATCGAAGGGGTTGTCCTAACAAAGGACCAAATGCAACAAGTCGGCCAGGGCCTCCAATGAAGAACTTAGCTTCACAAGCTTCTACGCAAACAACTCAATCACAAGATGCCACCTGGCCAATGCGCGAACCAAGACCAACACACCCAACTGTAGAACCAGCTCCCACCACTTCTCACATCCCATCATTTTCACCGCCATCGAGGCGTTGGGTGAAGAAATTGGCACGAAAGAGGACATTTGCATCGACACAATGACAATTGAGCGGCTATAGAAATTTACATTTTTTCACCTTTTTGGACTTGTAAAAGTTATATGCAATAGCTTTTCAATGAACTTTTGTTGTATGTATTTAATAGCTTGGTCATTATCTATACAGCTTTTGTCAAAACTGGTAGAAATTCTTCTGCAAGGCATGATTTCGAAATGTAGCATAAGATGAACCAATTTTTTTCGTCCATTTAAATGAATGCAGTGATAGTAAAGATTGCCTTGGCATTTGTTTATTCCTCCGTATGGTGGAATAAACAAATTAATTTTATTAAGCCAATACTTACATGAAACCAATACTCACAAAATTATATCATTAAACCGGATGTCCATGCCAACGTATAGAAATTGAGAAATATATTTTCCACTTCAATAGTCAATCCTGACATAAAAGAGCAGTGATCTTCTACGACCGGTCGGAAATCCGGTGATTTCCGACCGGTCAAAAAATATATTTTTTTTTATTTTTTTTGAAAAATAATTTTATAAACATGTTAATCTAGTTATATTTAATCTATAAACCAAAATTTACCATTTTTGGATATGTATATATATTTATTTTGGATTTTTAAATACAGGGGTATTTAAGTCATTTTAAGAATATTTAAAATGACTTAAATACCCCTGTATTTAAAAATTAAAAATAAATATATATACATATCCAAAAATGGTAAAATTTGGTTTATAGATTAAATATAACTAGATTAACATGTTTATAAAATTATTTTTCAAAAAAAAAATATATATATATTTTTTGACCGGTCGGAAATCACCGGATTTCCGACCGGTCGTAAATGATCAGTCGTCGACATAAAA
Organism: Annona cherimola; assembly: GCA_030490835.1. Lineage (NCBI taxonomy): Eukaryota > Viridiplantae > Streptophyta > Magnoliopsida > Magnoliales > Annonaceae > Annona > Annona cherimola. The sequence goes on from JASFXW010000074.1 coordinate 48,313, forward strand.
TAGGTTCCATAGTCAATCCATACACAAGCTAATTCATTGATTACCAGTACTCACAAAATAAGTTGAACAATAATCCCATACTAGTTTGCTTTTAAATAGATTAGTACAAATCATTCCTTTAGATTAGGAGAAGAACATATATTAATATTTATGGTTATGCTTGTCACTCCTTTAGTTATCTCATCCACTGAAGTTGCTTTCTTCATTTCGGATAACTTTTTCTTCAAAGCAACCAACTCCATCCTCAAGGTTCCATCAGTTCCAGTAGAGCACTCCATCTTGCATTCTTCTTCTAACATCATCAGCTCCTTGGAGTTATATTCATCACACCAATGAAAAAAATTACATATCTTCACATCCTAAAAAAGAATTGCATTCATATGTTATTAAGCAATCAAATGATGATATTCTACATTGTCCAATTGTGAATTGCAGTAATCATATTTCATACATTTTTAGGGCAACGGTAGAACCACCTATTTGGATTCTTAGATGTTCTTGACATAAAAACTTTACAAGTTCCCATTCCACATGGATATTGAATCTCTTTTATCCAGCAAGGGATATTTCTACTTCCACAAAAAAAGCAACACCATGAGATAACAAACATTTTAAAAATAACCTATGCAAGTCTAATTTCTTTATGTAATTTGAAAAACCAGGAAAAGATAAAATATCTCCAACATTTCTACATGCAACAGAACATTTTAGTGGTGCATTTTAAAATATAATGCATCATTTATGGTTTAATCAAAATTAAACAACATTTAAAGTTTAAAACGCTGATTTTAAAATTGAACCCGTATTTGACCGTTAAAAAAACAAAAATTTTCCAAGATTATTAGGCTGATTTTGATATATTATACATGGTATACAGTTTACACTAAACAAAAATTTTTTTCGAAGTTTATAGGCTCATCGTAAATTATTACACGTAGATCTGATTTAATCAAAACTAGAAAAAATTCAAGGTTATAGGCTGTTATGTTGTTTAGTCAAAAAAATTTGTTCATAAATCATCTTCCCCATTCACACTCACAGCTCTTACATATAAGATTTATGACTCGCTGAATTAAATAATGTGAACGTAGAGGATAATTGTACCAATAAGGATACATTTTCATTTTGGTTTGTTCAGTGGTTAATTAGGCTTAGACCCAAGACACATTTTTGTGAATAGATTTGGTGTTGCTATTCATGTAAGGGTGTCCATGCGGGATTGCTTGAGTTGTTAAAAGGCCAAATAATGATGAAAGATTCATTGATGGAAGCGATAGCAAATCAGATACTACTAAGGCTATATGGATATTTAAGTTGTTATTCAGTTTTATTTGAATTTAAAAAAAAGACATATGACACCATTTTTAATGGAATTTGGCTTCTATTTCTGTATTGAATAAATTTGGTTATTCTTATTCATTCAGAAATAGTTAGTTTAGTCTTTTTTTTTTTAAAATTCAAATATTATTTGACATGCTGAACAATCTTAAGATATAAATTCTATGATCACACATTCAGTTCTTTTATGACCAAAAATGTAAATTCTTTGATAATATTAAGCTTGAAGGGGAGATATGGTTGGAGACTATGTCTTTAAAGAGAAATCTTTAAGACATCATTGATAAACAGGTTATTCATGATGATCAAGCTTAACACTCTCAAGAATGGATGTCATTGAAGAGATCTACTAGAAAAAGGAGAATGTAGTTTCTTATGGTTACATCAGATTTTTCCAATACATCAGGATGACATTGGATTGGTTGAAGGTGATTCCATCAAGCAGTGCAAAGTAAAAACTCTAAAAAGTAGATTGATGCCATAAATACGTGATTAAGTTCGTGAAAGACAATGACTATTTGGTAGCCTGTTCCATTACCTAAAGGTATAAAATTGATTGGTTATATATGGATATTTAAAACCAATAAGGAGGGTAATATGGAAAGGCATAAGGCTTGTCTCATCGCAATGAACTTTACTCAAAAGGAAGGCATAGATTACAAAGATATTTAGTTTGATTGGAACTCGATAGTCACATAAATTTTCTGTTGCACTTCTCCATTTCTTCTATCCTACTTGAATCTTATGTATTATATCTTTCTCAATATCCCCGTTCTCTTAAACTATTGATCCTAGGTATCAGAAGTGATTAGTTCTTATTACTACTTGACTTAAAATCTTAATTGGTTCCTCATCTGTGTTCTCATTATTATTAAAATTGCATTTCATATATTGAGTTTTTGTATTACTAATTCTAAAACCATTAGATTCTAAAGCATCTACCCACCTATTCAATTTTAAATTTAGTCCTCCTTTAGTTTCATCTATTAGAACAATGTTATCTGCAAATAACATACACCAAGGTACTTCTTCTTGGAGATGTCTAGTAACTTCATCTATTACTAAGGTAAAAAGGTAAGGACTCAAAGTTGAGCCTTGATGTTAACCTATTTTAACTGGGAAGATATTAGTATCTCTACTAATGGTCGTCACATTCGTAACAGCCCCCTCGTACATATTTTTAATAATATCAATGTATCTGTTATTAATTTTTTTTTACTTGCCATATTAATTTTCTTGATACTCAATCATATGCTTTTTATAAATCAATAAAAATCATGTATAAGCAGTGTTGTTAGAACCGGATCGGACCGGACCGGTCCAGTTTCCGGTTCGACTAGGTGCGGTTCGGTTCATATACGAAAAACCGTCCGAACCGGCGAACCGGCGGTTTCGACCGGTCGGACGAATAGTCGCCTGCTCGCCCGCGCGCGCCGCCGCGCATACGTCGCCCAAAGATGGAGAATAAGGTTTGCGTCTGACAATCTTGCGAAGGCCAAATGATGCACGACTGTTGAGACTGTGCTCCATCTGAATTCTGAACTGAAGTCATCCGCATTCCAGGCAATTTGGTTAAAAAAAAACGTTCCATTGCATGTTTCATCATATACTGTAGTACATGGTATAGGTAATCTAAGTATGGGACTTATCATTTAAGATTGGTTGGAAATGTCCCAATTGAAATATCCAATTTGATTAGTGACTAATTATAAGTGGAAAAATTTAACCCAGTTTAGTCTAAAAAAAAAAAGAAACTGAAAACATGTATGAAACTTTTTATTGATGAAATTCAATGTTATCTATATTATCTGGTTTACTTTTTGTCAAAAATCCTCTTTTCGCGGGACACGTACATAATCATTAATACATAATTTTTTCTACCTAATTTTTTGCGTGCGTCTCTTATAATATCAAATTATCAATAATTCAATTATGCTATTAAACAATTTTATAATATTAATTATGTCATTAAATAATCCTAAAATCTTACGTAATTAAAAAAAATCTCTACAAGACTGAGGATTATTGACTCCCATATCTTCAAAATTTTATGAAATTTTGGGCCTTCAAAAATACTTCATATAATCAGATATTCTAATTAATCATATGAAAATAATATGCAACTCATGGAATTAATATCACTCTCATAATTAATTATATAGCACAAAATTCTGCACATAATTAATGTAGTAAATAAAAACTATAATATAATTAATAAAATATTATAATTAATTAAATGATATCTAAATTTAATGGTTTATAGACTTCTAATTTTCATTTTTTTCTGAAAATAGGAGATATTCTTAATTTTTATATTATTATAAGTTATTTAATTGTTAAAATTTTTTCAAGCATGTTTTGTACTTATATTGTGGTTTTTAAAATCTAACATATATATTTAGGATTTAATAAAAATATAATTTTATCAATATATTTATTTTAAAATTTAAAAATATAATATTTATGACATCATAAATATGTCATGCTGACATCATCGGTTCGAACCGGTTCGAACCAGACCAGTTCCTTTACTGGTTCAATCACCGGTTCGGTTCTGACAACATTGTGTATAAGTTCTTTTTCTTCTTCCTATACTTTTCAAATAGTTGTTTAAGTAAGAAAATAGCTTCAGTGATTGATCTTCTTGACATAAAACCAAATTGATTTTTAGATACATTAGTTTTCCGTCTTAGTCTGTGTTCAATTACTCTTTCTCATAATTTCATACTATGACTCATTAATTTTATTCCATGATAATTTGCACAATTTTAAATGTCTCCCTTATTTTTATAGATTGGAACTATAATGTTTTTCCTCTATTCACTTGGCATTAACTTTGTTTTTATAATCTTATTAAAAAAATTTGTTAACCATGTTGCACCTAATTTTGTACCCTCATCTGCTTTGATAATTGATGCAGCTTCAAGCTCAAAGGCACAGCTTCCCTTACGGAGGTAGCCCAGTGAAGAACCTTGTTATCAGTCAATGCTTTCCATCTTGCTACATGGACTGTTTGATTGGGAACCTTTGAGTAGTGCCTTGTACAGACTCTGTTTTTTATTAATACCCAGTACTAGACTCTACTAGTATTTAAATTAAAACTTAATTACTGATTGTCAAGAACGCCACAAAGAATCCATGCAGTTGATCTACTTAGGTGGGAAATGGCTTATGATGATGATGATGAATACTAGTGTTTGAGTTCATTTTCCACGCCTTCATTTCATCAGATCACTGTTTACTTTTGCATATTTCAGTAGATTGAAATCTTCTATATGAGTTTGGAATCATCATCTATTTTTGATTAAGCTATATATTTGAGAAGGAGATTTCCTGAGAATTTTCTGCACATATCAATTTTTATGTAACATGGTTGCAGGCTGTAGCTTTAGCCCTTCGCAAAGTTCCTCAGTGTAACAGTTCATGGACAAACGACTACATCAGACAGTAAGTATCAAATGTCAATGTTCTGAAATGTTTAGTTTCTTTTAAATTCTTTTTCGTTGTTCTCTCCTCTTGTCCTTCTTCCTGCTGTTGCTTATTCCTCTTCATCATCTGTCTTTTTATGCTTTCTTCAGCTGGTTGTTCTTCTCCATTCTATTTTTTCTTCCCCTGCATTTGTAAAAGGGCTGCCCTTGTAGAAAAAGGGAAATGATTCATTTTAACTAGGTTGCTTGAACTATCCGTGCAACTGCTTAATTTTAAAACCTTAAACTTATATATTTCAAATCCAAACCATTTACTTTGTTTAATGCCATTAATATCCTATTGAAAGATCAAATTTCGCATCTTTTGAGCTTGAATGCATTACCATTAAATTTTTTAAAAAATTTGTGGTGTATCTAGAAGTCTTCAATACATGCGTTTATGAAACCATGAATAAATAATTTATATTTCAAAAAAAGGAATTACTTAACTAAGTAAGAACCTAGTGTATTTTATATATATATATATATATATATATATTTTTATCATTTTTATGTATGCACACTTGTATTTAGTTCATATATCAAAATTTACCATTTGTGGATTTTTGTATCTTTTTTTTTACTGAATTTCAGCAGAAATTTTCACCTATCTCACACTTCCTCACATACGAAAAATGGTAAAAAATTTTATTTTTTTTGAAATTTTGTAAAACATATATGTAAGAATACAAAAAGTTTAAATTTTGGTATATGAATTAAATGCATGTGGGCCCACATAAAAATGAAAGAAAAAAAAAATACAAGACAGGAGTCATCCATGGAACTGACTGTATTGTATCACTCCCCTTAGAAAAAATACTTAAACAACCATTGTTTTAGTGGCTTTCACCATTTGCTCGGTGGCATACACTTCCATGTGAGAAGTGGTTCTAGGTCATTGGTGAAACTGAGATGTCAGAAAACCTTTTGACAGTGTGGCGACATTGCATGCCAACAATGGATAGTTCGCATTTCACCAGTCTGGTATATGCTATGATGTTCTTTGTTTCTAAATTATTCTTGCTGCTAATGCAGGTACCACAATGTCAATATCAATGTTGCTGTGCAAACAGACAATGGGTTATTTGTCCCTGTCATCCGGGTAGAAATAACTTCCTGACATATTATTTAGTGTTGAGGTTAGTGGTTCATTATGTGCTTTCGCTTGACATATGAAAATACTGCATTTGTTCACAGGATGCAGATAAGAAAGGATTAGCTAATATTGCGGAAGAGGTCAAGCTTTTGGCCCAAAAAGCCAAAGATAACAGCCTGAAACCTGAAGATTATGAGGTTGATGCTTTTTCCTTCCAGAGTCTTAACCATAACATCGAAGTAAATGCATCCTAAACCGGAATTATCATGCAGGGAGGCACATTTACTGTATCGAATTTGGGAGGTCCATTTGGGATCAAGCAATTCTGTGCAATCATCAATCCTCCTCAGTCAGCCATTCTGGCTATTGGATCTGGTATGTCCCAGCCACAACATTCCACTTAATGGTTTCTGTCTGCGATAAATCTTATGCATGATCGTTCCATGCATTTGATATTGTTCCATGCATTTGATATGATTCTTACATGTCAAAGACCTGGATCCACATGCAAGATAAATTGGAGCTCGCTAAACATGTAAATTAATTTTTGCTTAGCATGTCACCACTTGGACGCCCAAGGGGCTGACATGGGTGTGTGTAGATTAGTGTGAGGAGGAGGTCCAAGGTTTAGATGTTCGGTAGATGCAGTGGCCTTGTTAGCGTCGCCCTTGGAGTACACTTCCACTGTGTGCGTAGTCATCCAAGGTGGGTGACACTTAAATTTTTTTTTTTTTTTTCAAAAAAACTCAGCATGGCTCAGGCTTGAGTTTGAATTTAAATGTACAACCATAAGGATAGAGCGTTAGAAATTTAAGCTTGAGCTCGTCAAGCCGAGGTGGAACTGGCACACTTTATTACCTGTTTGCATGCAGTTGTCTTGGGTTTAATGAACTACCATGCACATCTGCAAAATCTGCTTTTGTTGTTTTGACAATCTGCTGCATATTTGGAACAGCTGAAAAGAGGGTGATACCTGGCACTGGCCCTGATCAATTTGCACTTGGTGCCTTTATGTCGGTGACGCTAAGCTGTGACCACCGTGTTATTGATGGTGAGTACTATATAAGAGTCTGACAAGTGCATATTTACCCTACATGCAGTACAGTGATTTTATATCCACGCTTGCATTTCAGGTGCCATTGGTGCCGAGTATCTAAAGGCGTTTAAAAGCTATATAGAGAATCCTCATTCGATGTTGCTTTAATCCATCAGTTCTCGTCTGTAACAAAAATTTTTGTAGCATTTGATTCAAATAAGGGGCCTGCAACGCGGTTTGTTCCTGGTGTTTTTTTTTAACCTTCCTGCATAACCTGTTCATTTTTTCATCCTTTTTGGCTCTTCTGAGCTGTTGCCTTTTGTTAAGATTGGAAAGTATTTCTAAAGTGATGAGCTTGAATTGATGATATTGAGGCCCTACGCTTGAGCGAATTATGCCAGCGTGGCATGTTTTCATGTTGAAAATCTAAGGCGTTGAGAAAGAAGGCGCAGTTTCTTGTTATCTTCTGTTAAATCCAACGTTTTATGCGGTTGAAGTTCGTTCATGGTATGGGTTTTTCAGTCTTTTGACAAATAATTATAGATTGGCTGTCTATTTAACGTGAGAAATATTTTTAAAAATGAAAAATTTCTATATTGGGGATTTTTTTTTTTTTTTTTTTAGTTAAGGGTGTGTTTGGGAAGTAACAAAATTTTTAATGAAAAGTTTTTGGTATGAAAGTTTTTGAAAAGTGAGAAAACAATGTAACTTCTAATGAGGAGTAAAGGGAATAAAGTTAAAATATTAAAGTTAAACATATGAGAAGTTGTGTATAAATAATTGAAAAATAGGATAGTTATATGATAAAAAGGGAAAAAATAATTAAAAAAATATGGTAGTTGTGGAAAGTAAAAAAGTTTTAGTTTGAAATGTTTTAGACCTAAACTAGGGGCGTAAATAGAGTTGGTTTTAACCGACATTCAATTAACCTAGCTTGATTTATAATGGGGCTAGGTTAAGCATTTTAGAAAAAAGTGAGTAATAGCACTTGATTTGAACGGTTCTATTTCAAAAGTAAGTTGGTCTGGGTTAAATACTTTTTGACTCGGCCCGATTATATATTAGTATAAAATATAAGAGATTATTAAAAAAGTCATACATTAGTACATAATACATAAAAATTAGCTACATCATTGCTTTGAAATAAGATTATTTGCAATTCTATTCCTATATAAGTCATAAATCAGAAGATATTCCCATAAAAAGGATTAATTTTTATATATCATATAAATTTATATTTTAAAATAAGAAAAATATCTTTAAACATTATATATTCATTAACTTGATTTTTAATCTAAACTGAAATGATTTCTATAATGTTAAAATAGGGTTAAGGTAAGGTGTAAAATATAAGGTTGAAATTAGGGTTGAGATTTTGTAAAATAGGTTATGACTGTTTATCTGAACTCGAGTCGACTTGAATCGATTTGCACCCATAGCTAAACAAACATATCTTAACATGATACATCAGCATCTTCTGGCTAATTAATGCATGAATTTTTTTTTTCAACGGATATGCATGCAATTTTGTCCAAACTACGTAGGGGCCAGATGCAAAAAATCCCCCCCACAGAGAAAATAGGTCTACAAGTCCAAATACTTCAAATTTAATTTGAAATCGGAAATATAAATAAAATGACAATTTCGATTCTCTTCGCTTCTTCCAAGTAATGCGTCATCTTCTCTGCGAAGGAAAATACTCGAAATCATTATCATGTAAGTAATAAATAAACGGTAAATAAAAATAAAATGGTCTTGACAAGAATGGATTAATTACAAAGTATATATGCTAAGTACAAGATGGTAAATTTTAAAATATAATAAAATCAAAGAATTTCTTACAGTGGACTCGTGTGAATTATATCGAACTTTAATAATCGAATTATCACAGTTCTATTATTTGAAACCTACAATGATTACCTTAAACCTATTGTCAAAGGTGGATCAAATTTAATGAAATAATTATAGTGGAGTTCAAGGGAAGATGACTAACTTTCAAAATTAGAGATTTTGAAACTTAATGAAATTATCTCCGCCAGCTTTGAAATGACATAATAGACTTCATGCAAAGACTGACTAACTGTTAAAATCCTTGATATGAATTCATTATGACTTTATGAAAAAATATAGTAACTAGTGAATATTATAATAGAAATACCATGTCTTAATTAATAACTAATAAAAGTTTTTTTTTGGACATTAATAACCAATGGAATTTAAGACTTAATTTCCGGCTTCAATTGCAAGTTCTCCTGTACAATCTTCCTCATCGGTTTGTCATGGGAATGCCATTCACCACTTTTGAGTGCAGATTAAGCTCTCAACAAGGTTCGGTGTTAATGAATTGTGACAATAATCTAAAACACTTCCTCCCGTGCCAAATGTAGATTCTGAAGCCACAGTAGAGATAGTAGTTAAAACATCTCTAGCTACACAAGATAGAGGAACGATTCTATTAGCCCGGGCTAAGTAAATGCCTTACATACCCCACCTCAAAAATTCTATTAAAATTTTTTTTTTTTTGCTTTTTTCTTCATACACTTGTTTATCTAAGTGTATTTAATATATAAATCAAAATTTACCATTTTTGGATATATGTATATATTTTTTAAAATTTTTTAAAAATAAGGATATTTTAATACATACATATACATAGATGTTTAAAAATTTCAAAAAAATAATTAAACATATTCAAAAATGGTAAAACTTGATTTATATGTTAAATACGCTTATATTAACAAATGTACGAAGAAAAAAGTAAAAAATGTTGTTGTAAATAGATTTTTTAATGCGGGGTAAGTTAGGCATCTACTTAATCCGGGCTAATAGGATCACTCCTCCACAAGATAATACTCAAAAGTAAGAAGCAACCCACTATGCTAAAACTTCAAAATTATCATAATCTTCCCTAATGCTCATCCAAGTACGATCTACCTCAGTTCTCGTCAATAATCTGTTTATCATTTCCCATTGCTTAAATGTCTACTTTTTCACATTTGATGAGCTCTTTGCTATGATGCTGTTGCCTATTCGTTCACTTATTGAGCCCTTAGTGTAGAAGAGGATTGCATCTGTGCTTTGCATGTTTTGTAAAGCTTTAACAAAGCACCCCTTCACTTTCTTTGAAATTTCTTCAGCTTCATTTGGCTCAAAATATCTTCAATAATACGATCCTATGTTTGCTATTCTGTAGCGTGGATTCAAAACAAGTGCAATTACCAATAACATATTCCCTTTTTTTAATCAATGGAGCGACAATAGGGATGAGATGGAGTCTGGTCACATAACAAGCGTGGATGATGGCAAAACCGACGACAATCTTCTGTTTAGATCTTAGAAGAAAAGGTTGTGGCTTCAAGAGTCCCAAACGGCAGATGGATTTGCGGATTTTCGTAGATTTCGCGGGAGCTTGAAATTTACTGGTTTCGCCGGACCTATTGAGTGGCTGTGCGGTTTAGGTCGTTGGATTTTCCGACCAACTGCCGGAACCATTGGGTTTTACGATGGACATGGTTGGGCAAGGTCTTCACCACCGAAATTTGGAGGGAGACTGAACTTTTGTCAGTCTTTGGAAGAAGGCTTGATTTCATCTTTCTTTTTTTTAAAAAAAAAAAAAATTTAATTTTAACCTTGATTAATCTTCTTGTAACCCCTGTCTGATCATACGATTTTATTAATAAAAATTATACAAATTTTCTACTTCTAAGATTAATTTTTGTATGATTGGAATGGGACCTACGTGCCTAAAATGTGTTTCTCATCCCGAGCTCTAGCAAAAATCTTCACCATAGGTTGCAATGTATGTTCTTGCTGAGATCCATAGAAAATCTTTAGCTTCCACTTTCAATTTCGTTTCTCCCGTGCTCCCCAGCAAATCGCACTCTCTCTCCTCTCTTTATTTGGGTGGGTTTTTTTCGTTGAGCTTTTTTTAAATATACCTGTTCGGATTTCACCGTAATCTCAAATATGCTTATCACTTTCAAAAATTCTAGATATGCTGACTACGTTTGCATAAAATGTCGAATATGTTTCAAAAATTCTAAACATACTCACTACGTTTGCATAAAATGCCGGATATATCACTCCATTAATGTTTTTCAGTTAACTTATGGACCGTCTGATGCATTCCAAATTTAATTTTTTTAAATGCTTAAAATACCCCTAGTATATAAATAGAGATGCACCTTCAGGACACTGGGCAATAATGTATGGTGCTCCATCATCCCCTTAAGCTATGGCTGTTATCGTCGATCCCACCAATGCAACCCTTTTCTTTTTTGCATTTTCCCATTTTGCTCTCTCCTGCCTCTAGCCTAGCCTTTCCAAGAAGAACAGCGAGCGCTGCTGTCGCCGCCGATCTGTCAGTTGCAGCGATCTTAAGGGAGTGTGAGCGAACTGAGTTTTACAGAGAACAGTAGCAAGAAAAATCGGAAGAAGACAATGCCTTGAAAGGTGGAGAAGGCTCGTGTCCGATCAGGCAAGAAAGGAAAGGTGGAAATCTTGAGAAGAACATGAAAGCTACAGCTACTACTTTTGTTGGACCTTTGAGAAGCTAATGATTTAAAAGATTTTTGTTTGGTTGGGTAAGTTGATATACAAGGGATTTAGGAAAATCTATGAATGGAAGCGGGGGAAGGGATAAGTCCTGGAATGCTGAGGGAAGCATCTGGAAGCTTCCATATGTCTGTGAAGCGAGAGGACTCTTACCTCAGGTTGTCGGCAACGGCAAAGACAATGTTGACGCTGGTGAGCTTGCCGATGGAGTAGAGGAAGAAGCAGAGGAGGTAGCAGAAATATGGCGCTGGCGCTATTGCCAATATTGAATACTGCATGGCTTGATTCCGTTTCCTATCCCATGCTTTGTAAGAACGACAGGAAATTTCTCATTGAGAGAGAGATTGAAAATTCCTGGCCCTATGCTAACAAACGATTTTGGGAGGAGGGAGAGAGAGATCTAAAGAACCAATTGAAAAATTCTCCAATCATATTGAGATCCTCTACTCCAGGTGCCTTCCTCTCCATCTCGCTTCACTGGCCATGCTGAAAGAACAGGACCCGTTAAGCAATTTCTCCAAAAACTATGAATATATCCATGTGAGTGAGATAACCGGAAGAGGGTTTGGCAATGGCGGCGGCGACGGCGGCTGTGAGGTTTAGATTTGGGACAGCTATGTCGGACAAGGCAGAGTTGCGGAAGATGATGATTTATGGGTAGAATGTCCCTCTCAGTTTAGCTTTTGGTCGTAGGAATTTTAGTGATTTTACACATTTTCTAATGTTGTTTTATCAGATCTGTCACAAAGTTGGCATTTCTGAAAAATTTATGCATATGCATCGGATATATCTGGAATTTTTGAAACGTGTAAGTATACTTTTTTGATGAAAATGAAACACTCTATCCCAACTCCATCACCGCATTGGAGGAAGGGGGGATAAAGAGATCCGAGTAATGTATTGCCAAAAAATTGTCTGTACAAATATTTGCAATAATGGGTTGGGGGGGTTGCCCCACCAGACCAACTGATCCACAAGAGAAACAGATACAAAATCTGCCAATGAGTGAGCGACACCGTTACCCTTCCTCAGCACATGGTGGATAGACATTTGAGATGTGGAAGATATAAGCGATTTAATCTCCTCAACAATAAGCCCAACAGGTGAGAGCATGGAATTTTCCATCAATAAAAACTTATAAAGAAGAAGAGAATCCATTTCAAAGAGAACCCAATGAAGCTTAAGTTGAAGAGCCCATCTGACCCCGAGGAGAAAAGCAGTTGTTTCCATATTGATCGGATCCAAAGAGCCCGTCCTCCTCCATCCCTTGGCCGCAATGAAGGAACCTCTTGAATCATGAATAACAGCAGCAAAACCCATAGGAAAGTGATCACCATGTTTGCGAGCATCTACATTAATCTTGAAAGCCCCATTAGGTGGCTTAGTCCATCTAACCACCAATGGCCTGTCCAAAATACCGTCCTGGGTGAGGAATTTTGTCCTTCTGTATTGGTCAAGGAAATTTCGACACCAGACCATGATATTGGAGAACACGGGCTGAACGCCCTCCACCCTGAGCATGTTTTGCATATACCACACCCTCCAACAGTACAGAATGAATAAAGTAGATCATCAGATCCATGTTTGAGAGTTAGGGTTTTCAAAATATCTTGTACCGTGACCCAAGGTGTGGATGACCCGACAACTTTCTTGCAGATGCCCCTAGTGTGTGAGCATCCTGCAAACAAATGGTTGGCATTCTCGGTCTCCTCCCTGCAAAAAAGACACAAAATATCTACCAAGATGCCCCTAATCGACAAGTTATGCACGGTTGGAAGAACATCCTTAAACAACCTCCACCCGAAGATGAGCACCTTGGACGGCAGCTTAGTCCTCCAGATAGCCTTGAGAACACTCGAGTTAGAGAGATCAGTTGCCCAACAAAAGGTCCTATAGGCTGACTTAACAGAGTAGATACCATTGGGTTCATGTTGCCGATACAAACAGTCCTCCTGATCATTATGGGGAAGGTGAATGAGGTTGATTTTTTCCCATCCCTTCTCCCCCACCGCCGCGACAACACAATCCTTGTTCCACAATTGTTGACCTTCATTAATGAAATGGCTAACCCTGACGTTTTTTGGGATTGAAAATAGGAGGGGGCCGACCATGGAAGGCATAGGATCGATCCAAGCATCCGTGAAGAAAAAAACCTTCTTTCCGTTGCTGATTCGCCATTTGCAGCCCTCACGGATGATGTCTTTAGCCTTTAGCATGCTCCTCCAAGTGAAGGAATCAGAAGCTCTTGGCCTACATTGCCATATATCACCGTGTGAGAAGTATTTTTCCTTGAGTACATGGTAGCACAGAGAGTCATTAGGGTTGAGGAGTCGCCACACTTGCTTTGCTAAAAGGGCTAGATTGAATGCGTGTAAGTCCCGGAAGCCAAGCCCGCCCATGAACTTTGGCTTACACATATCTTTCCATGCGACCCAGCTCAGCTTACGCTTATTTTCATGTTCGCCCCACCAGAACTTACTCAACATACCATCAATCTCCTTGCAAAAAGATTTTGGCAATAAGAAGATGCTCATCGTGTAGGTTGGGATGGCTTGAGCCACCGCTTTGATTAACACCTCTTTTCCACCCCAAGACAGAAGTCTACCCTTGCATCCTTAGATTTTCTTCCAAACACGCTCCTTAAGTCCTTTAAACATGCTCATCTTAGATCTTCCAAGCCAAGCGGGCAGCCCCAAGTAATGATTAAAGTCATGCCTTGAAGAACCCAGCAGTTGAATGATATCTGACCTCAAGTTTGCCCCGTGTTGGCACTGAAGAATACCGATGTTTTATCCACATTAACAACCTGACCAGACACATTAGAGTATTGCTGTAGAATGCCAAAAAAGTTTTTGACCTGCTGACTGGAGGCCCGAATGAAAATAAGAGCATCGTCCGCAAAAAGAAGATGTGTGAGGAGCGGGCCAGAAGGGTTTAACTTTATACCTTGGATTCGCCCCAAAGCTGACGCATTTGCAATTAAAGCAGAAAGACCTTCAGCGCACAAAATAAAGAGATAAGGTGATAGTGGGTCCCCTTGCCTTAAGCCCCTCTTAGGTTAGAAGTACCTTGTTTTGAAACCGTTAACATTTACCCTGTACCTCACTGTAGTAATACAAGACATGATCCAATTAATCCAGGTCAGACTGAAGTTCATAGCTTTCATAATTTGTTGAAGATAAGGCCACTCAATTCTGTCGTAAGCCTTAGACATGTCCAGTTTTATAGCCATCTCGTACTTCTTGCCCCCCTTTCTACGCCAAAGAGAATGGATGACTTCGTAGGCAACCAACATATTATCCGTGATAACCCGACCTGGAACAAAAGCACTTTGTTGTTCGCTGATTACATTGTGGAGGCTCCCTTTAATCCTGTTAGCCAGAACCTTTGCCAAGATCTTGTAAACTACATTACATAGGCTGATAGGACGGAAATGAGACAAGGTTTGAGCTCCTGCTCGTTTTGGAATTAAGACGAGAGTGGTGGAGTTGAATTCCTGAACCTGTTTGCGTTGAAGTGCAGGGTCAGGCTCTTCCAAAAAAGCTTTGCACCACACGAATATGACCTGCCCGGCATTTTGCCAGTGCTGCTGGAAGAAGCCCGCAAACAACCCGTCTGGTCCAGGAGCTTTTGTCAGACTCATCGCCTTTACGGCCTTTACAACTTCGTCATATTCAAGGGACTTGATCAACTCGTGCCTGGCCTAGTCTAGGATTCTGTTTGAGATGAGATTTGCCACCAAATCACTATCCCCAGGACTGGAGGAGGAGAATATATCAGAAAAGTGAGAAATTACCATATCCTACATTTGTTCTTGGTCTCGGATCCACTGGCCGTTTATGTCTAGAAGAGCATCAATCGAATTGAATCTCCTGCGATTTGATGCCATACGATGGAAGAAACTCGTATTTTTATCCCCTTTATGAAGCCAGTGGGTTTTTGCTCTCTGCCGCTAGAGTTGTTCCTCATCTTCCAGTAGGAGATTGATATGAAATTTTATTTTTCTCACCGCCTCATCTCTATAGTCATTAGGCCTTTGAAGCAAAAGAGACTCCAGCTTCTTTTGTTTGCGGTCAATTGCGGTCCTTAAGTTGCCCCTTGTCATTCGGTTCCACCTAGCTAGATCCTTGCAGCAAGACCTGAGCTTCCAGCCAAGACGATCGGATATTGGGATGTCCACAGAAGGTTGTGCAGCCCATGCATGCCTAACAACACGGTGTGCTTCGGTGTCTTTGGTCCAAAACAGCTCGTATCTGAATTCCTTAGGGGGTTTCCTTCTATCTTTCCTTGAGTCCAAAATCAACATGATGGGGCAACGATCCGAAGTGGGCGTAGAGAGATGGAAAACCTTTGCAAAAGGAAAGAGAGCTAACCAATCGGGCGTAGCTAAACCCCTGTCCAGCCTTGCTTCAACATGATGCAATCCTGTGTGATTATTCCTCCACGTCATGGTGGAGCCTTCGAAACCGAGATCCAGTAAATTGCAGCTGTCCAAAACATTACAGAACAGGTCCATTTGAGTTTAAGAGCGGTTCCTCTGACTGAGATACTTAGTATGTCCTGTAACCTCATTGAAGTCCCCCAGCACAAGCCATGAATTTCCAGCCCTGGTACTCAAACGATTTAAAGTTTGCCAACTCTGGGGTTGACGGTGGGATTCGGGATGTCCATAGAAGCCAGTAAACCTCCATCCCAAGAAGTCCGCATCAATATGATAATTGGAGAAGCTCATGATAGATGCAGGTAAAGTGTTATTCCAAAAGAGCGCCAGTCCACCACTCCTGGCCACAGAATCCACTGCAAAACAGCAATCAAACTTCAACTTATATCTAATCACCTCCATCTCTTTGGCAGACCTTTTCGTTTCACTGAGGAAGATTAGAATGAGATCTTGTTTCTTGACAAGGTTAAGAAGGGAACGAATTGCACGTGGGTTCCCAAGCCCACGACAATTCCAGGCTATAAGGGCCATCTTAGCTGAGGTGGAGTTGAGTATTTCCCTCAGCCTCCACCTCCTCAACACCACCTATCTCATTGTGCTTCATTCGCTTCTGAGAGTGGGCCTTCTCTAGCTAGTCACCCTTGAAACATCTCTTGTTGTTTGCCATTGAATATCTGTCCTTTTGGGGCATCCCTTTGTGACATGCCATAATCCCTTCCATTGCCATATTCCTTGCCTCTCTTTTCCACCGGCCCTTGGGTCTTGGCACGATATCCTTCCCTCTGTGCGCCTGGGTGTTGAGGGAAAAGCCATACTTATGCTCATTTGGGTGTTGTTCCGTACTAAGTTGCGCCCAGGTTAAGCCCATTTCAGCTTCGCTGTGGAGAAGTTCTCGTGGTGATTCAAGTCCATGTGGCACCAGGTTATTCATCCCATTTGCATCATTAGAGCCGTGGCTGTGCACCCCATCTTGCAAAGTATAAGCTGGTTCCTTACCCATAGTTTCAGGCCAGGTTAGCTGTGGTTCAGGAGGGAGAGCCTCAATAAGAGACTTGTTTGCCTAGGGTGGCCCATATACAGGAGTATTTTCCCCCAACGCCCCACAGCTTCGATCCTCGTCACACGAAGAAATGGTTCCAGCAGCCCTGATATAGACGTTGTGTCGTTTGCTGCTTGGGTGGGCGAAGAGGTGGGGGCAGCAGCATAGTGGATGGACGCCAACGCATTTTGTGGTGGAACCAATCTGCCCTGGGCCCTTCCTTTATCCCCACCTGGATTCCTCCCACCATCTTCCGATTCTGTAGGAAATGGCAACTGAATTCCTGTGTATCTACGAGGCTCCACTCTGTTGCCATGCTGGGTATCAGATTTCAGACGTGTTGGGTGTGATCCCATTCTCAAAGAACTGCCATATGGCAAGTCCGCTTCAGCCATGTTCTTATCTAGCTGATGGTATGAGTTGCAATCCTTGTGAGCATGCCCCATGATGCCGCAGAAATAGCAGAAGACTAGAAGCTTGTCATATTGGAAGGCAATCCACCTCTTCCTGTGCGATTCCACTTGAATGAACATTCCCCTCCTTAGAGCTTCTCTACAATCGATCTGGACTCTCAGCTTAAGTTCAGTTTCGGTTGCTGTAATGTCTTCCAAACACTCGAATGTTTGTCCAATTTTGTGGCCCAGTTGGTACAGATTAACCAAAGGAGGGATACTAGATACTTGCATCCACACGGGAGTTTTAACAAACACCAGATGGGCAAGGTCGAGCTCCTCTTTTAGGTCCATGAGGAGGACCAGATTGCGCTCGAACAGCCATGGCCGACCCGCCATGACTCTTTCCTTATCAATCTTCTCTGCAAAAACTACCTTATACAAATTTTCCTCAATCTCCAAAAAATGAAAGCTCACTGTTGTTCTCCACAACCGCCGCATCATTGCCCTGAACAATTCTTTGTTGTAGGACTTTGATGTCCAGATAGTGCAGAGAACCATAGCTTCCACTCCTGGACTGATCTTCTTCAGAGCTGCTCTGGATATTGCCATGGTTTGCAGCTCTGCTCCTAGAAGGTCTGCTTCGGTTGGGTTCATTTTGCTGAAACTGAGAAAACCTTCAGCCTATCCAATTCCTCTGCCGTTCTCGCACTCCCTTGCACCCCGAGACAGACCGTCGTCCAGCTCCCAGGCTATGAAATAACCCGGATCCCCTGCCTTCACCTGGGACTGAGCGCAAATAAGATCGCCTGTCGGGACCACCTGGGGAAGGACTCACGGGCAAGTGCTGCTTGATGGGCAGGATATCCGGACGCTCGTGGTGACTATACTTAGAATTACGGTATTTAGAAAAAGCCCTTTTTCTTTTATTGAGAAAGAGATGAAACTCCGACCTTCCCCTACCAACAAGACTGACGGAGGAGAGAAGCAGCAAACCACCAAATTCATTCAGGATATGAATATCCTTACACAGCACATCATTAATACAATCAGGTGGTATGTCAAACCAGATGGACTCGACATCAGCATTGTGGCATACTCTATTTGCCAGAGCATGAGCCACTTCATTTCCAATACGCAAAACATGGGTAAAGACGCAAGATTCGAAAATCCTCAGATACCCGTTTAATTCTAGCTACCCACTCTCCCAGGGATGATATGATTTCACCATTGTTGTTCAGGAGGTTAATAGCAATGAGGCATCAGATTCGACGGCCACCCTTCTTTGATTCAGGCTTTGAACCCATTGCAATCCTAGCAGGAGGCCCTGCGCCTCCATGAGTGCAGGATCCCAGACACCCATATTTTCACACCACAGAACTTACCAGTGTCATCCCTAATGACAGCATCAAATCCCATGCGCCTGCCCTGCAGCATTAGACCCACGTCAGCGTTCAGCTTCAGCTCACCTCTTCTTCGGGGATACCATCTTGCCGGGCTATTTTGGCCAGGGAATCCCCCCGAATGTCACCGTAGCAGCAACTTTTACCTGAAGGAAGCATTCGATCACCCGTGTAGGGACTGCTTTGAAGTCTGGCTGTGTTCTATCACCATAAAACTGGTTTCTGAAATGCCATATCCGCTAGCTACTGCATAAGAATAGTGCCAAAGGGTACTTGTCATTGGATGTAGCCAGATGTTTGAATATGTCCCCAATCCCCTCCACCTGAGCACCAGCAATTTGATTTCGCAGATTCCATTCCCAGGCTTCCATGGCAGCGTTGCTACCCCAGAAGAGATGAAGAGCATTTTCGGCGTTGACTACACATAGAGAGCACCCCGTTTGACAGGGGATGCCACGGTTGGCCAAGTTCAATCACGTAGGCAAGGAGTCAAGGAACAGGCGCCACCCAAAAATCATAATCTTTTTTGGCAATATTACTTTCCACAGGTACCTCAGTGTGGTTTCCTCCATCACGACTTGCCTGGTATGGCCATTTTCCTCAGTCTGCGGTGGTATTTCCATAAGATATGGTGATTTCACACAGAACTGGCCATCCTTCTCTGGAGCCCAAAAAGTGGTGTCACCTGCTTCTCCTCTAGGAATAAGATGTGTTTGATTTCTTCCCTACCCACCCCACCAATCGCAGTCCGAATTGCCTCTTCCTTCGAGCTCAGTTCTTGGTGATTTATGAAATCAGCAACACGGGCCTCGTCAGATATGTGTTTCGGCAAAGGGCCCACCTTAAGAATTGGAGAAGGAGACTAGCTGTCTCTGAAGAAAAGAATTTTCTCTCCATTATCGATTCGCCACTAGCTACCCTGTTTTACAAGGTCTCTGGAAGCCATCACACTTCTCCACCTCCAAAACTATTTAATCTAAAGTTTTTCCAATTCACAACTATCTATTTTTTAATTATTTCTTGATTTCTTTCTGTATAACTATCCTATTTTTCAATCATTTCTACACAATTACCCATATATATAACTTATCTATTTTAATTTAATTTTTTTTCTCCTGACCGTAACCCATATTATATCATATTATTTTCTTTTACTTCGAAATTTTTTACAACAAATTTTTTTTATCAAAAGTTCTCTACTTTCCCATTTGGGAAGTAATAAAACTTTTGGATGAAAAGTATTTAGTATAAAAGTTGTTAAATTGACAGAAAATTATATGATATGATAGGTGTAAAGAGAATAAAGTTAAAATAGATAGGTTAATTGTATGAGTGGTTTTGTAGAAATAATTAAAAAATAGAGTTGCTATATATGAAGATTTGAAAAAATAATTTTAAAATATAATAGTTACGGAGAATGAAAAGTTTTAGATTGAAAAGTTTAGTTGGAAAATTTTTGTTAAAAACAAACATACCCTTAATATAATGTTGTTTTAGTTCATCATTGGCTTAATTTATTTTTTGTTGGATTCCACTTTAGTGATGTGTAACATTTTAGGGCATGTTTGACAATCTCAAAATTTTCAAACAAAAAATTTTTAATCAAAAACTTTTCGCACTCCATAAATGTATTATTTTTTAATTATTTTTACATATCTTCATTTACAATTACTCTACTGTTCAATCATTTCTACATAAGTACTCATACAACTAATATATTTATTTTAACTTTATTTTCATTACTCCTCATGATTACCACTATCGTATTATATTATTTTATTCCATTTAAAAAAATTTTATACCAAAATTTTTTTAGTTAAATATTTCATCACTTCCTAGATACATCCTTATTCTTTATTAGATTATGCTTCCGCATAACGAGGTTAAGCAGAAATTTTGTTCTATAATTCCAAGTGATACGGTGACTCCTCACACGAAGAATTTCATACTTAGGCACGCGCCCTAAAAATTTGATGCTTTGGTCCACATATTATTATCCAAAAATACAATATAAAAAATAAAGGGTCATGCCAACGTGTGCATTGATTTGCATGTATTCGAGTCTCATAAAGTATTGATAAATAACCGGTGTGTTTGGAAATGAATAAAACTTTTGATGAAAAGTTTTGTAGAGTAAAAGTTGTCAAATGATGTGATATGATAAGGGTAATTATGAGGAATAAATATGATAAAGTTAAAATAGATAGGTTAATTGTATGAGTAGCTGTGTAGAAATGATTGAAAAGTAGAGTAGTTGTATGGAAAAATGTGAAAAATGATTAAAAAATATGATAATTATATAGAGTGAAAAGTTTTAGATTGAAAAGTTTTAAGTTGACATTTTTTCCTCGTTGCCAAACACACTCAACATCAACAACTCTAAAAAAGGTTGGCCCTCTACCTATTGAGATTCTTATGGTGGAAGGAATGCTCAATCATAAAAGCCGTGGGAGAGAAAGGATGAAAGATTGTACCTAATAAACCTATTCCCAATGGAGAATAAAAAGATAGCAAATTCTGGGTCTGGGAATTTGATGGCTGTTTAAGCGTGAGTTGGCCTACCAGATTGTTTTGGAGACTCTGACCTAGGGGTATTAATGGTCATGGTCAATCCGTCATCCCGCTCGTCTAACCCGTTTATAAATGGATTTGGGTTGGAATTTTCGAATAAATGGGCTATGATTCACCAACCCGTTTAACCATTTAATTAAATAAATTGATTAGGATTGAGATTTTTTAACTCGTCAACCCGTTTAGTAACCCATTTAACCCAAATAACCTGTTCAACTCGTTTAATTCATTCAACCCATTTAACTTGCTTAACTCATTAAAGTTATATAGACATATAAACCCCTTGGTTATTTTTCCTCTCTAAGTCTTCCTCAAGTCATCTAATTTTCATTTTTCCACTTAGAGTTTAGACTTGCAGGTTATTTGCTATACAACCTGTGAACAACCCACTAACCCGTTTATTAAATGGGTTGTAAATGGGTTAGGGTTGAGGTTTTTTAAATGAGTTAATAAACGGATTAGGGTTGAGATACTTTTAATGAGTTAGGATTAGAATTAGGCTCAAACCCGTCCAATCCGATCCGTTAACACCTCTACTCTCACCCACCAAGAGACCGTGGAGGCACAAGACCATATTCCAAAAAATGTGGAAGTAGAAAGTACCAAAGCAGATCATCATCTTTGGGTGGAGAGTTATCACTGATTCCTTGTGAAACTTCAAAATTTTAGATGATTTTATAAATACATTAATATAAATAGGAGTAAGGTATGATAATATGAAAAGGTGAAAGCTTTTATATTTATAAATTATCAACAGGTAATGGTCGATGTGCAAGAATTAGAGATATTGTGTAATTTATATAAAAGTGCACTTTTTGACTGAATGATGTGGCAATTCATGATGATGGAAGAGTGGTATTGACTATGTTATTAATTTTGTGGGTGGGAAGAATTAGTGACCTTATGAGCTTGAAATACCCAAGTTAGAACTTGAATGGTATAAAGAAGAGTTATATATTTTATTAATCTAATTTTAGTAGGAAATTATGGTTGCCAGATGGGTAAAAGCTTGAGTTGCCTTTTCAACGGCTCAAGTGGTGGTGACTTGTAGTACAATGAATAATTTTATTTTATTAAATTTTGGTACGTGGGACCCACAAGTGGATAGAGTTCAATGGAATTAGAAATTTAAAGTCTCACTGATTAAGTACGTGCATTAAAGGAGGAGGAATTTGAGGTGTCACCAGTTATGCGGTTGGCTCGGCGTTTTATTGATGTTAAAAACGAGATAAGTATGCATTTAGTGTAAACATACATTTTCATTTAGTATGGATTCTATTTATCAATTATTATTATTATAAAAAAAATTAGCATTGTTGAATGAATATCATCTATAAATATATTATATTTGATACAATTGGATGTCTAGGTTTTACCACTGTTATTGGTATTATAAAATATAACATGTATTTGGAGGATTTAAGATAGGTGAATGGATTGAGGGTGCTTGTTTTCATTGGTTCTTGTTATAAAATAATATATTGTATTCAACTAAGATAATGTCCGGGGATATACATATGATAATATTTTAATTATTTAGCATCTAAACTACAGAGCATGGACCTCCTGATAGCTTGTAGCTTTTAGTACGGAATTAAATTTTTTGTATATGAACGATCAAAGGGTTTATTTTTGGGTGTTATAATATGAAATATCAGTTGTACACGAAATCATTTGTGTTGGAGTAGAATACAACTTTCGGGCAAAAGGTGAAGTTTTATAAATGTGGACCGAAGGGAGGTTATATGATATGTTATTCATAATATTTGTTCGACGACTTACACCATCGTAATTTTATTTTGAGGTAAATTATAGCTAATAAGTTTAATGTTCAATACAAGAGGATTAAACTGGAATATAATTTACATCCATGTAAGTGGAATGAAAATTGAGTTTTTTTTATTAATATGGAATTTTGCTAGTTATTTAAGATAAAATGAATTTAATTACATTCTTTTGGAAGAATTTGAGAAAGAGAGCTGGGTAATAGATTATTTGTATAATTGAGGATTTTGACATGAAATCATGAATTTTAAATGTAGAAATTGTGCTAATGAATTTCTTTATATTCTTTCATGACAATTGATAACAAATGTAAGCATAAATGTGGTAATTTAAGAAAGAAGTTTTTGTTTATAGATTGGAGGTAAGGAGGAGTTTTGAATTGAGTTTTTGACAATGTATGCTTTCCTGAGTATGTGACGAGCCGTGCCGATGGATTTTATATGAATTCGATGGATTTCAGTTTCAATAGATTTATGCAATTTATTTAATATTGAGTAGGTTTGAATGATTTGCACAACAATTTTAATTTATGCTTTTGATTTGTATTTGAGAAAGTATGATTTAGTATAATGTTTGAATGCATAGCACAACATGAGAAAGATGACTTAAAGTTAATGTGATAGTTAATGGCTTGCATGGATGCAATGAGAGTTATTCCGGTTTGTGGGCCATTTAGTTAAAGAAGAAGTAAAGTTAACTAGTTAAGTGCATGAGTATGAGCAGTTGCATTATTGCATGAGCATTAGCGTTGCCATATTAAATGTTACGAAAGTTTTGATGTTTTAAATGGTTTATTTTTTGAGCTGATTTTCAATATTGAGAAATTTTCATTTGCTTTCCTACTTACTAAGTTTACCTAGACTCATTTTAATTTCTTTTTTTTAGTTAATAGGAAAAGCAAAGGATGCAGAATATCATTGGTCTTAACTAGTTAGTGGAAGTGAGATTAAATAGTTATTTAAATTTAAGTTCTTTTGACGTTGAGTATTTATATTTGGGCAAATTAAATTGAAAATATTTATGTAGTGAAATTAGAAAATATTTTTGATGCATATTGAGGCATTTTATGTAAATTTCCATAATTATCAACGATATGTAAATATTAATTTAGTATTTTTCCTCATCTTTACCAGTCCGAGCAGTTTTTAAGTAGTGATCGCTGGTCGTGGGAGGTACTAGCCAGCGGGGTGTTACATTCCTTGTCTACAAAGGCTAATTTCGCAAGAAGGGGGATCACTGTTGACTCTGTTTATCAACGTTGTAGGAATGCTAATGAAGATGGTGGTCACCTGTTGGAAGATGCGATATTGCTAGTCAGGTGTTGGATGCTAGGCTGGTACATATCCTAAATGGTAACCAATATGGAGAAATTCGGGATGCTTTTCATCTCTTATGCAGATGGAAGAGTGTTTGCCCCCCCGATTTTTTTATTGTGTTCTTGTTGGAGGATTTGGTATCTGAGGAACAAGCTTCTGTTTGATGGAAGAAGGTCAGATTAGAAAAAGGTTCTAGACTGGGTCGTCAGGTATATTCATATGATTCAATCCACCAGGTTGGTAGATCCGTGTAATTATATGAACACAAACAGTCCTGTGAGATTATTTCCACAGAAATGGGTGTCCTTAAAATAAATTTGGATGCAGGCCTTTTTTTGAGCAATCAGTGTATTAGTGCGGGGGTGGTTGTAACAAAGGGACAAGTATTGGCAACGAAAGTATGGAGAGTGGAAGGACTAACTGATCCCCTTTTTGTGGAAGCCCTAGCAGTTTTGAAAGGTATATAATGGGCTAAGGATTTAGCTTTTCAAAAACTCTAGCTAGATACAGACTTATTAGCTGTGATAAATTTTCTAAATCTTGAAGGAAGTGTTAGATCTCAAGAGGTTATTTTGAGAGAGAGATAAAAAACGTTGAAGCCTTTTTTTACACTTTGTACTTTTTCTCACGTGTACAAATCTAGAAACACTTTAGCTCATAGGTTAGATGAGTTTGCATAAGCAATGTTTACGGCTAAAAAGGAGTGGTAAGACTGTACTCCTTTCTGTATAGCAGATGACATTGTAAAGGATTCTTCTTGGAATGTTATTTCCTCCGATGATCTCACCGCATTGCAGGTGATCCAGCCTATGTTGGAAGACTAGGAACAAGTAAGTCCCTAGTTTTTTGCCTTGTCAAGAAAAAATATTGATAAATATATGTATGAATGGATCTAAACATTTTGCATAATTTATTACGAATATATTTTTAAAGAAAATATTGTTCATACATATCTTTGATTTGGATGAAACTCTGCGTCCTAGTTAAAGAAATGATTTTATTTTTTTTATGAGAGTTGAACAAATGATTTTAAATAAAACTTATGGAGTTGTTTTTTCATCGATCATTAACGTATGAAAATGGACGAGTTACATGAAACTGCTTCAAATAGGACTCTTCAATCAAATGGTGTAATTTAGAGAAATACCTTCTAAATAAATAGATAGTGTTAGTCAGATAAATCAACTGGGGTATCATAAAAAGAATTATAGTAGTTCTAAGATAAAATGCATAACAAAGAAAGTGTAATAATCATAAATATAAAAAATGCTGGGGTGCAGCCGTTTGTATATATTGCTCAATCTATCAAATAATTGAAATCTCACTAGTCATATAATTTAAAGGGCTTTTTCTAAATATGCATATTATGTTTCACATTAATTTCAAAAATACCCACTACATTTTAAAAGTCTCAAATATGCCCATTATGTTTGCATCTAATTCCACAAATGTTTATATCATTACAAATGTTAATAAACACCATTAGCCTATATATGAAATTAACAATATGCTTACCAAATTTTGGGTTGAATTGAATGATTTGAATGTCATAATTGCCCCTACCATTATTACATAAAAGCTCTAAATTTATAGAACCCTAATTTTATTTCCTTTTTATTTCATTTCATTTTTTATTATTTTATACTAGGGGCATTTTAGGTATTTATAAAATACAAACAGCATTTAAATGGATTACCATTATCTAATGAATTTTAACAGAATGAGACCATTTTTAGGATTAAATGCAAATGTAATAGGTATATTTAATATTTTTGATATGTAATGCATATATTTAGAAGAAGCTCTATTTTTTCATTTGTATATAGTTATGTTCTTCTTAATTGATATTACAACTAATCTATGAGACATTCTAAATCATATTTTTATCGTGGTACCAAAATTTATCTCAACGAAAATCTTGTATCAGCTACATTTGCTTTAATATAAATTCACTTGTGAATTATAAGAAAAACTAACATCTATTCATTGATGTATTATATATAATAATATTTTATATAATCATTAATATTTTAGTTAGTTTAAAGATTAAAAATATAACTTTAAATTAATATCTACATTAAATCACATTAATTGTGTGTTATTTTCAGATGGAGCATGAAAGCATATTTGATTCGGATAAAACTTTGTGTGTGGATGAAATAAATGTTTCTAAATGCAATATTTGGGCAGATTTAATTTTTCATCAATGTGGAGCCACAACTCCGTATATTTCCCATTAGTATTTTAGTATTTTATAACATTTCTGTTGGCAACTTATATTCTTAAGATTTTTATATAAATAATAAGATTTTTATAACGTATTTTAACTTTTATTTAGTGTTGCTAGATTTAACATCTGTCTTACATTGAAATATTTTGTAAGGTGAGAATGCGAGATGAATTCCAGGCCTGACCACAATTGCTAGCTGCCATAAGTAAAGATGGGGCCATCACACATGCAAAAGGAAAAACAATTGGAATTATCAGCCAAAAAAAAAAAAAAATGCAAAAGGAAAGGCAGTGGATAATGGTACATGAGGTTAATCAGAAAAAGAAATTAAGTGTATATAGGGTGCTTCTCAAAAGACGGTAATTACGTACATAAAAACAATAATAATCATTTATGTACTGTAAAGAGTGCTTATGCAAATCTAAATTAATTCACAGCCGATTGATCCCCTGACTTTTCCAATCTCAATCTTTTATAAACTTTTTTAAAAGCCCATTTGACATTGTCTTCACACTTTGTCAAATGGGGATGGTCATATCTGTATTTCAGGTTCTTCATGCTCTTCTTAAGTTCTTCAAATTGTATCTCGTGGCCGTCCTCACCAGTCTTTGAATTTTCAGCGTAGTTTTTCCATGCCTCTATGGCCTCCTCCTCAAAACCTAAGAATAATTGTGCGGCAGCCTGCAGTTTGTAGGCAAGTGAACAAGAATCATGATCTGATATATACATTAATTAATTGTAAACATATCACTTTATGCTGATTGTTGCCGGTTTTTGACTTATTACTCTATTGGAAAGATACCTGGCCTGAAAAAAAAAATGCGTTCCGAAAATGTATGGATTGATTTTATAAAAGATCTATTTCGTTTTTTTATTGGTTTTTTATACACACTACTGCATCACTCAAAGGGGCACAAATCAACCTACAGGCTACACAGCCAAGACTGGTGGTATTCTGGTGGTAATCTAATTTTTTTTTTTAAAATTGATATTATATATTATACATGGTGACATCTTTATATTGCAGGTCAAGCTCATTCACTATGGAGACAACATATTCCACCTATTTTAAGAGAGACCACAAGTTCCCAATTATAATTATAAAGACAAAACTCCACCAAATAATTAACTAAGGATAAATACCCAAACCCGCACTCGAACAGGAACGGGTTATGAAGACAAAACTCCACCAAATAAATAATCGAGAACAAATGCCTCCTACCGCACTCGAACACCGATGTGCTGTAAGACAAACACTATCCGTCATCACGACGCAACGCGCGTCATGGCTGGTGATCCATTTTTTTAAAAGGTTGCTTCAACAATGATTTTTTTTTATCCCAACTAAAAGGATGAGAAAGACGATCCCTTACCATTCGAAGCGAAGACTGAGGCTGGCCAGCGGACTTACCACCTAGCTTACCACCATATGATGGTAATGCCCAGGATTGAAATTTTAATAATGTATTTACCTATGTTGACTGCTGAGATTGGGTTGTGGAGCCTTTGATCAGGAATGCCATTCATCCAACTCCTTTATTTTGCGGTTGTCCGGGGATGATACCTCAAAAAGTCTTTTATTTAGGTATATAATATATACAAACATTTTTTTACGAAGTAATTAAGATTCGTTTTATAAGAAGTAAAACAATGGAGAAATGGAAAAATATTGAAAAAAGAAGATAATAATTAGGAGTAAAAATAATAAAGATAAGACAAATAGAATAACAATACGGAAAGAAGCAAAAAATTGTTTATAAATTGGAGGAAATAATTTAAAAAGTATGATAGTTAGGTAATTAAGATTTTTTTAATTAGTTGTACAATACTGCATCTTATTTTATATTATAGTCAAGCTCAAATCCTACACAAAAGACAATAACAAGGTTCCATTTATCTATATAAGAGACCACACACTCTATTATTAAAAGGAAAACCAAATGTCTCCACTTGCTAGGTAATTAGATAATCAAGATGTTGAATCATATAAAAATGTGTAAAAAAGAATGTCAAAGTGTTCTTTTTACGTCATATCAAACTTACCTTAAGAGTATTTTTGCAATGAAATAGATAATTTTTAATGAAAATTTTTAAAAATGCTTGAGATTATAACCAATAATAATCATAGTTAAATTGTACTTTGTTATGGAAATAAAATGTTCTGTTGTATTAAAAAATAATAATTGATAATTCAAACAGATGCAATGTATTATAAATTTATTTTGTTAAAAAAGAGAGATAAAGGGTAATTAATCTCAAAATTAGTCCACCTCGTAAAAGTATGGTCGACCATCTTTTTTGCTCTCGCAACCGTTTTGCTCGACAATTGTCTTGAAATCAGTGCTTCGTAGAAACCCTAAAGCATCTTCGCCTTTTCCCTGCCACAAAACAGCATTTTATTTTTAAGTTTCATCACGACAAAATTAATTTGAAAACACAATTATTTGTAGGATAATTGAATGTTATAATTTGTTTATTTGATCACACCAGAATCGTGAATTTAGAATTCACAAGCAGGCACAAGAGATATACCCCAAGAAATAGATAAGTGAAATACCGACGATATCTAGATAACGAAAATGAGTAAGAATTCATAGTTATATATAATGGGCTTTTCTTCGGGAAGCGTTTTAATATAACCTTTTCCACTTTTAATATTATTATGATGATACAAGGTCCAATTCATTTATTGTATTTAGCATCATTTGATTGATTAGAAAACTACATTTCATCAAAATCAAATACGTGCATGGCCACATTTTGTTTTATATTCATATGTAAATTTAAGAAAATGCTTAGATTTATTCACAAGTATTCTAAAATTTAATAATATTTTATAAGAACATTTATATGCATACTAATGATATTCTATATGGCTTATATATTTCGAACACTACTCTAAAAATGATATTTAATATTAATTTATTTTATTATATTGGTTATGAATCCCACGCATAGTGATCTAAGCAAATGATAGAATTTCTGATAATATAAATAATTCTAAATAATAATAAACAGATTGGATTCTCGACCGATTTGTCAATATATTATCAATAAAGAAGAATTATATACAATAGAGATTTCACATAAGCATAACTTGTGCAAGAAAATGCAGTATATGTGGCCTCCTTTTCCCAAGGCCAAATTTATAGTACTCACAATGAAAATTTTATTGTTATTTGTGGTCCAGTTTTAGTAGCTCTTTCAACGTTATTTTTGGTTGCATTTGACCCAAAAAATGACTACATTCAAATAAATGTCAACATTTAAAAGCAAAAAAATTATTTATAGATAAATTGTAAATTGTAGTCAAAATATATGCAATACAACTAAATATATATTATATCTAGTAAAAAAAATTAGCTATATTGTGTAAAATTTTTTTGCAATGATACACCAATGCTCCTAAACTATTTAATATAAGTTGCACCTAAATTTGAAAGTTCTGCTTCTATAAAACTATTTTTTAACGTAAGTTCATTTATTTTTTTGCCTTGATGATCGGTGACAAATCTACTACATGTATTATCTTTACAATAATTTGTATTGCAATACAAACACATCATTCGTCTAATATAATTGTGTATGACCGATCGAACTTATCTTTAAATTTTAAGGTTACATTTTTCAACATTTAGATCATATAAAATATCATTATTATGTGGATAATTGATTCTGTAAAGTATAGTTACATTTTAAGATATACATGAATGGATCCAAGCATTTTTCATAATTTACATGTGAATGTATTTTTTTAGTAAATGTAGCCCATCCACATTTCTTATTTAGATGAAACCTAGTCCCTCAAACTCAAATGATATTAAATATAATAGATTAAGTTAATTTTCTCATAAATTGTCAATAACAATTAGGTAGGATAGTAGCATACAACACATTTCTGGAATATGGGAAGCTCGAGAATTGCGTACATATCCATCAACGGATGGGCAATATTTTTCACAATCCACTAATGAAGATCTGTTGTACCAACTAGGGGTGTTAATGGATTGGGTTAGACAGGTTGGAATCTAATCCTAATTTTAACTCATTTAAAATATCTTAACCTTAATCCATTTAAAAAACCTCAACCCTAACCCATTTACAACCTATTTAATAAACGGGTTAGTGAGTTATTAACGAGTTGTATAGCAAATAACCTGAAAGTCCACACTCTAGTAGATGATGATCTCGCAGAGAGAGACAAGAAGATATTTTCGGCGTAGAGGAAATGAAAATAGGGCAGTAACGGAAAAATAGAATTAAGGCAGTAGTGGAAAAATGAAAATTTAATGACTAGAAGAAAAATAACCAAGGGGTTTATATATATATATATAACTTCAATAAGTTAAGCGAGTTAAATGGGTTGAACGAATTAAACGGGTTGAACAGGTTATATGGATTAAATGAGTTACTAAACAGGTTGACAACCCTAATCCATTTATTTAAATGATTAAATAGGTTGGTGGATCATAACCCATTTATTCAAAAATTCTAACCCAAAACCATTTATAAAAAGATTGGACGAGCGGGTTAACCGGTTGAACATGACCATTAAGAACCCTAGTACCAACCATTGGGTGTTAACGGATTGAGTTAAAGGAAAATGAAAAAAGGGTAGCAACCGAAAAATATAATTGGGCTACCAATAAGAAAATGAAAATAAGGAAGAAAAATTAGCCTAAAGAAAAACAACCAAGGGGGTTTGCATACATGTGTGTGTGTGTGTAAGATAATGATCCAGTGCATGTGACTGCACCATGCGGTCCATGCACTGTGGGCCCCACATGATCATGAATGGGAAATCCACCCCACCCATTATATTTAGAATTGTCCATTTTATTAGAAAACCAATTTTCATCCAAATCCAGCATGTGTGTGGTCCTCATCTTAAAATAGTGCAAAATCAACATAATAAAATAGTTTAACATAAATACCAAGTTTAAAGTGGTATTTTCAACATCTAAACTGTCTAAAGTATAATTTATATATTGATAAATGATTATATAAAGTTTCATTAAATCTAATATGTGTGGGGCCATTTTACGGTGGACTGCACAGGAATGGGTCCTATATATATGTATGGAAAATGTTCCAGTGCATGCGACTGTACCATGTAGTCCATGCATTGTGGGCCCCACTTGATCATGAATGGAAAATCTATGCCACCCATTATATTTAGAATTGTTCACCTTATTAACATACCAATTTTCATTCAAATCCAACATGTATATGATCCTCATCTTAAAATGGTGCAAAATCAACATAATAAAATAGTTTAACATAAATATCAAGTTTAAAGTGATATTTTCAATATCTTAACCATTTAAAGTATGATTTTTATATGGATAAATGATTGTATAAAGTTTCATTACAATCTAATATGTATGTGACCTATTTTACAGCGTCTGCACATGATCGGATATATATATATATAACACTTATTCCGGCGCAGCGCAATTGCCCTTGAACATTAGTGCAGTTATCTCAAAAATGGGCCCCACACATATTATAATACAATGAAACTTTATAAAGTCATTTATCCATATAAATAACATACTTTTGATGGTTTAGATCTTGAAAAACCACTTTAAAGTTATTATTTACATCAAACTATTTTATTACGTTGAATTTCTATCATTTTCAGATGGGGTCCATACACATATCTGATTGGGATGAAAATTGATATGGTAGTAGAATATATTACATTTTAAATACAATGAGTGGAGTGTTGTGCTTGATAATTCCTTTATATATATATTAGACTTTAACTCGTTAAAGAAATTAAACGAGTAGAATGGGTTAAATGGGTTAAACGAATTACTAAACGAATTAATAGATTATAAAATTTTAATTCTAATTCATTTATTTAATTAAACGGTTAAATGGGTTTACGAATCATAAACTTTTATTCAAAAATTTCAATCCAAACTCATTTAGAAAATTATACGAACCTGGAGTATTAGCATTTCCACATAAATTAGCCCTAGTTCCAAAGCTTCTTTTGTCGACTCTTTGAAACATTTGTCCAACATTTCCATCATCTCTTCGGCCTTGTTTGTTGCCACAACCACACGAGCGTTTTTCTACATTAATTGTTATAACAATAAAAACAATAAATCACATTAAAACATAATAAACATTGGAAAATGCTTTTTTTTTATTCTTACATTATACAACATGACATTTTTTGATATTACAATCAAATCTCTATGCATATGGGAGATACCAAGATCTCATTTATCTTCAGAGAGACTAAGTTTCCGCCCAACAGCTAACGATCACTAATAAATCCTTAAGAACATTCTTCCTTTTTTAATGATCTTTGGGCCTATGGGTCTCAAGGTGTGATATTCTCTACTTTGACCTGATAACTCAGTTCCACAATTTCAAAACGCATTACACTATATTTAACTTGATATCTATTTACAAACACCCCAGGAAGGGGTACAACTTGGGATAAGTTGAGGTTGAACATGGCTCTCTGAACTAGAATTTCAAACTTATATGAACCTAGAACCCAATCTGTATGATAAAGTTAAAGTTCATGTAAACATAAACTTGATTTCCAATTTTATATTTATTATGAAATATATTATGTACATAGAGAATGTTTGTCGATACCAAAAATCTTTCAATCGAAAAATTTTTACTCTCCATAATTACTCTATTTTTTAATTATTTATTCACTTCTTTCTATATAATTATCCCACTTTTCAATTATTTCTACACAACTATCCATACATCTAACCTCTCTGTTTTCTTTATTCTTTTTACTCAACATCATTACCTCTATGATATTACATCATTTTCTCTATTTAAAAAATTTTTCATTAAAAATTTTATCACATCTCAAACACACCCATAATATCTAGACATCATTTTTTTATATTTATGTATTTTATATTATTTATATTTATGTTTGAATACATGTTTGTCATAAAGTACACTACTTCCATTTATATTATAATTATATTTTATCATTTACTTTGATTTTCATTAATTTTCTATCTTTTTTATGTTAAATTTTTTCCATAAATGTTCCTTATATTACTATATTTTTTTAAAAATGTGTAGTTTGACTATGTATTATTATATTTTCTTGTATAATTTGTTATTATTATACATAAGGAATGATCTTGTTAGTCCGAGTTAAGCAAATGTCCCACTTTGCTCATCTTAAAAAAGCTATTTACAACGATGTTTTGCTTTTTTATTTATGCACTTGTTTATCTAAGTATACTTAACATATAAACCAAGTTTTACTACTTTTGGATATCTATATATATATTTGTTTAGATTTTTAAATATCTATGTGTATATATGTATTTAAAATACTCTTATCTTTGACAATCTAAAAAAATATATACATGTATCTAAAAATAATAAAAGTTAAATTATTTGTTAAATATATTCAAATAAACAAGCGAGTGGGGACCTTTGGGCACACTTGTAACACACATATCTAGAAAACGGACCTTTGGGTATGTGAGTTATAGGTCTCATAGTTTAATATTGTCTACTCTGAACTGATAGTACGCGTCATATCATATTTAACCTAAATCTACTTATAAATCTCTTTTTTTCGATGTGAGATTTAGTTTTGGCTGTTGAAAACTTTCTCTTCAAATTTTTAATGAACATTGTAAATCAAAATTATTTAAAAATTTATATGAATGGTTAAAGGATGACGAAGGAATGGGAATTACAAAACCTTCAATAGACCGAGATTATCGATTCGGGGACGAGCCGCATCCTTTAGACAATTGAAAACGTACGTAGTCGCAACCTCAGCTGTTTCTTCCCCCGGAGGGCACAGGTCGGCTTGCAAAAAGCAGATGAGTTCCTTCCAGGCCTCCCTATCCGGGTCGTATATCTGCGCGGGGGGAAAGCCACAGCTTGCTGGCGGAGCCACCATGGCCCCTAGCATGCCAATGGCGGCTCCCGCAAGACAAACCGCCACTTCCGTCTTCGCGATGAATGCGGCAGCCCAGGGCCCCGGGTCTTTCCCGCCGTTGGCTCCACGCGTTTCTGGGAGGGAATTGACGGTCCACTCTTTGTAATGGGAATCGCCTTCAGAACCGGGGCACGATTTTGATGGCTTGCCACCACCCCAGCCGTGGCCTTCCGGTTTCCAGAGAGCATCGAGACGATGAGATCTGATCACGGGAGTGGGCCACGATTGCGGAGAATAAGGAGGTTGGCGGTAGGAGGCAGGGTCGACGTGGACGCCGTGGAGATGTGGGGTGAAGATGGGCTTTGTATAAGAATGGCGGGATAGGGAGAGCGTGGCTTCCATAGCAGGGTGATATTTCCGGAGCTTGGTCGAAAATTTAAAGAGCATATTTATGTATGTATCTCAGCCTGGTTCCTAGCAGCCAGCAGCTTGCATTGACATTAAGAGAGTGAGTTACGATATATATAATCAACCAATCTCAGTTGGGAGGGATCCCGATCTTATACACCCGCATACACTTAGCTACAGTACACCCGGGTGCGTTAACTCTTTTTTTTTTTTAAATTTTTTTTATACAACTGTTGATCTAAGTATATTTAACATGTGTATCCATTTTTACTATTTTTAGAGTATTTTAGATATTTATTTTTTATTTTGAAAATTAGTGATATTTTAGTAATTTTAAATTACCTAAAATGCCATTGATTTTCAAAAATAAAAAATAAATATATAAAATACTCCAAAAATGATAAAATTTGATACACATGTCAAATACACTTAGTTTAACAGTTGTGTTGTATAAAAAATTTTAAAAATGAAAAATGGATTAATGCACCCGTGTGCACTGAATTTAAGTACACCCAGGTGCACAGGATCGAGATTCAAGATGTAGAGCTTCATATATATTGAAATATTTTTTCTTGTGTTTGGGGTGTAATAAAACTTTTGATGAAAAATTTTTGTATAAAGGTTTTTGAAATATGAGAAAATAATATAATATAATAGAGAAAATAACGAGGAGTAAAGAAAATAAAATTAAAATAAATAGGTTAGATGTAGAGGTAGTTTCGTAGAAATGATTAAAAAGTGGGGCAGTCCTGTAGAAATAAGTGAAAAATAATTTGAAAATAAGGTAGCTATGGAGAACAAAAAATTTTAAATTTAAAAATTTTAGATGTTAATAAATACGACAAAAGTGGTTAAACCTCATACATTTTAGCTTAACGTTTGGATTAAAAAATTAATTTAGACTACAATAATATACTTTTCGAACAAATTTAATAACATAATTAATAATGTTTACATATAAAAATTAATTTATGCACTACAATAACGTACTCCCTAAAAAATACAATTTAACTTTTGTAACTAATTGGAAATACTTTACGTGTATGGTTAAATCTTATACATTTTATCTTAGAGCCCAAAATAAAATAATATGTCTTTTTCAAATATTCAATAATATGATTAACAGCATTTGCATTTAAAAATTAATTTGAGCTTCGCAATAGCATACTCTATAAAAATAAATTTTATTATTACTTTTTAACTGTAATAACTAGTTAGAAATATTTTTACC
Organism: Annona cherimola; assembly: GCA_030490835.1. Classification (NCBI taxonomy): domain Eukaryota; kingdom Viridiplantae; phylum Streptophyta; class Magnoliopsida; order Magnoliales; family Annonaceae; genus Annona; species Annona cherimola. The sequence goes on from JASFXW010000074.1 coordinate 84,514, forward strand.
AGAATGGTCGAATCTCATACATTTTAGCCTACAACTTAAAATACAATAATATATTTTTATTCAGTAATATAATTAATGATATTTGCATATAACAACTAATTTAAGCTCTAGAACAACGAACTTATTAAAAATAAAATTTTGAGCAAATGAATTGTGGTATCACATTAAATAATTAATACTCTCTTTTAAATTTTGTAAGTTCTTATTTATAAATTTTTTTATAGTTAATAATATTACATTATAATAAAGAATACATGAAAATAAGTAAGATTGCGATAAGGGTTATGTGCCTCAGTGGCATCCCTAAAAAGAGAAGTCCAGGAAACCTCTGGGAAAATTAATATGGTTGATGATGTACTTTAATACACATTGCAGTGTATAGCAAAATGAATGTGTTTGCATGCTTATGATAGTATTTATTACTCGAGATAACTCGGGAACGAACAAGTTTTATGCTACATGTCACCCCAATAAGCTCTAGGGATACGTTATGGGAATTTTGTTAGACCGGGTGGTACTGGTTAGTTGGCCATTTGTAAATGCTTAGCAAACATGGCACTAGACGGACCTGTATGACTACTTAATGGACAGGTAATTTGGTATATAATTGTAAAAAATTTATAAATCATTCTATGGGAGGGACAATTTTAAAAGTTTTCAATTGGAAGCATTTGAGATTGAAAGATTTAGAAAAAAAAGTTATAGGAAATCAAGTAAATAATTTTTTCTTAATTTTTTGTTCTTCCTATCTATTGAATTTATTTAATGTGATAATGTGGAAATAATTTGGTATAGATTCGTAGTGTTTGAAATAGAAATTCTAAAAACTTAATAGGGTGAAGAAAAAGGGATTTTTCTATGGGGATGAAATCTGTGCATATAACCTAGATGGATAATTTTATAATAATATTTTATTATAAAAGACAACAACTATTTTTAAAATTCGAGATGATGTGGAAGATAGGTGTTTCTAGATAGGTACTTGGAATTCAAAAACAAGAAAATAGAGATATTTAAGGATAAAATTAAGGGAATGAATTTAAAAATATTATTATTGTATTTTCATGTAAATTAACAATGAAAAAGATATTAGACTCTTGTAGAGCCCATTGGTGAGATTTTAAAATTTTTGAAAAAGATAAGTAGAACCTTTTAATTTTTATTTAGATACTTATAAATGTTTGTGATGATTTTGATGTTTTATTTGAAATTCGTCAAAAAATTTCTTTCTTAAGATATATGATTTTCATGGCTCTAATATTTAATTAAGTTGAGTAGTTCAAAAAATTATTTTAAGTTAATGATCACCTTATGATAATTTTAAAATTAATTAAATTATATCAATATGATGTATATTTTTGTTAGAATAAGCACATAAGCATGACATGATAAAAAAGTGCATTATTGCATGTTGAGCATGACATACGCTCGTGATAATTCACCATGAGAATCGGAGAATGAGGAAAGTTAGGTCATACTTGAGTATTGCCATAGAAGAAGTTTTGATGATTATGTGTCTACTGGGGCATCGAGTTGGCTTGCATGATGATGATGAGCATTTGAAGCACGATTGGTTGCATGAGCATAGGCATGATGGATGAGTGTCTTGTAAAAAGTTCTAAATTCAAGACTTTTTTGCGTAGTGGTCAATATGTTCGGCAACTACAAACTCATTAATTCAATATGCTTAAAAAATCTAATGTGCCATTTGAACATAATATTTATCTAAAACTCCACTTATAGTTGTAAATAGATTGTTTATACTCTTTGCAACAACACAATAATAAATATCTATCTTCTCATATCGAGTTTAATATTCCTTGCCATCATTAACCAACATCATGAAAGGAAAGTTAATAATCTGATTTCGATCCATTGCAAAGACAGTTGGGATTTGGGATAAAGCATATGTGGCTAAGGGTATATCGTGAGGTTGGGATAACGCAAATGTTCCTTCAGAGCTAGGGGTGGAACTTGGGCTGGGTTAAGCCCGAACTCGGTCTGCCAAGCTCGATTTTGAACCGTCTTGAAACTTACTTTTTCCTAGCCCGAGGAACCCGATTTGTAAATATGATAGGGTTAAGATTCAAGTAAACCCAAACCCGAGCATGATTTCCATTTTATATTTATTATAAAATATATTTTATACATACTATTTAAATAATATTTCTTTATATTCTTCATATTTTATGTTATTATTTCTATATTTGAATACATATTTGGCATATCGTAATTTTATTATAAATAAAGGATATTATTTTCATTTATATTTATCTTTTATTTTTATCATTTACTTTTACACTCATTAATTTTCTTCCTTTATCTTAGTTTTGATGTTAAATTATTTCTAGAAATATTCTTTATATTATTTTTTTAGAAAATATGTAGTTTGATTATATATTATTATGTTTACTTACATAATTTGTTATTATTATTTATTCATATGAAATTATAAACTTATTAACTTTTAATAAAATATAAATTCATCCTGAAACTCAACTCAAACCCGATTTTCAAAAATAGGATTAAGGTTTAGATTTTACAAATCGGATTAGGGTTAGGGTTGAGGTGAACCTAAGTTTCATGAGCCCGAATTGCACCCCTATTCAGATCAGGGATCAGAGAGAGCAACAAGTTAAGCATTAGAAAAAATATTATTAATTATTTTTTTTAATATCCAAATTGTTAGATGCATTCTACTTAAAATTTAATGCCATTATAAAATTTTATCATGTATATAAGCTTTTAAGGACTTAAATTTATTATATTATTTAATCTTTTGAATTGTATTTCTATGAATATTATATTATCTTAATTTTTCTGTTAGTATATTTTGTTGTGTTGAACATCATTTATGAATTTGGTTTCAAAATAAATAATTAATATTATACAAACCAGTATAAATGCATTTAACCATTTAAATTTCATTCTCAGATATTATTTCTAACTAATTATATACATATGCAATATATTTAATTTTTCACATGGTGAACATAATATGGTTCAATTCATGATTTGGTTTGTAAAAGATTGTGGTGATGCACTTCCTCACTCCAGAAGAGGGTAATTTATCTCTGCCCTTTCTTCCATTCACCGATAAGATTGCAATTGGTTATTCTTCTTAAGCTTTCAAAAATTTGTTTTAAAGGAATGTTTTAGATCTTGAGAATGTAATAACAACAACAGAAATGAAAAAATTCTACATCATTAATTATCTTTATTTTTATCATTATATTTCAATCATTTCCTTATATGTTTTTATACAGCTCTCTTATCGATTTTTTTTCACTTTTTTTCACTTTATCTCTCTCATATTCATGTCATTTTATTCTTTTTATTTACATCTTACAAATAATTTCTAAATTTAAAGTAATCTTGACCATTTTTTTCATAATTTTTGTGACACACTTTTTCAATGCCAAACACACAATAAAAAAATAACTTATTAATTAATATAAAATTAAAGATAATTACATTATAATAAAAAAAGTAAGGAAATATTTTAAAAATTAGTCCTTAACATTTAAAAAATCTCAAAAATTTCTCTTTCTTAAATAATTATTTTGTTTATTTAATATGAAGAATATATATAAAAATTTATACTTTTAGATCTTTTCAAATTTTTGATTCATTTAATTTTTGAAAATTTTATTACTAGTTTTTAAAATATTTTTCTATTACAACCTAATAACATCAAGATGAAAATTATGTGAATTTATAAAATCCAAATGTCATTCTAATATTCCCTGATTTCAGGACCGTTACAAAAGGAAAATTATAATAACTTAATTTTTGCCCCTGAATTGAGAAGAGTTTGAGATAAGGCATGTACGGCTAAGGGTGTATTGCAAGATGGAGATAAAGCATACGTGGCTTCGGTGGCATCCCTGAAAAAATAAGTCTAGACGGCCGCCAGGGAAATCGATGTATCATCAGCAGATACCTAACTCTTCCCCACCATTTCTCCTTCTCATTCATCCTTTCTCCTTCGCATTCAATCCTTGGGGATAGCATATGCCATCATTGATAGTGATGCAATTTAGGCAACAGCCCTCCTTGTATACATATCCTGATAACGCGTATGTGGCTTGGATGGCATCCCTGAAAGGATAAGTCTAGACGGCCTCCATGGAAATCGATGTATCAGTAGCAGACTGCCAATTCGTCCCCTCCCTTTCTGCTTCACATTCACCCTTTCTCCTTCGCATTCATTCGTCGTGGATAGCAAACACCATCAATGGTAATGATGCGATTTAGGCAATAGCTCTACATGGATGCATATGCGCACGGCTTGGTTCTCAGCGGCATGAGAGTGACAAGATAATCAAAATCACAATTCTCAGAGAGAGATGGAGTCGGTCGAAGAAATTGTCATGCTAAGGGTGTATTGTGAAATAGCGATGATGCGTATGTGGCTTTGATGGCATCCGCGAAAGGATAAGTCTAGACGGCCTCCATGGAAATTGATGTATGAGCGGCAGACAGCTAATTCGTCCCCTCCCTTTCTGCTTCACATCCCCCTTTCTCCTTCGCATTCATTCATCGTGGATAGCAAACACAATCATTGACAGTGATGCGATTTAGGCAACAGCCCGCCTTGTATGCATATCCCGATAACGCGTATGTGGCTTGGATGGCATCCCCGAAAGGATAAGTTTAGACGGCCTCTAGGGAAATCGATGTATCAGCAGCAGACAGCTAATTCGTCCCCTCCCTTTCTGCTTCACATTCACCCTTTCTCCTTCGCATTGTTTCGTCGCGAGTGGCAAACACCATCAATGGTAATGATGCGATTTAGGCAATTGCCCTCCACAGATGCATATGCGTACGGCTTGGTTCTCAGCGGTATGAGAGAGACAAGATAATCAAAATTACAATTCTCAGAAAGAAATGGAGTCGGTCGAAGAAATTGTCATGCTAAGGGTGTATTGTGAAATAGCGATAATGCGTATGTGGCTTGGATGTATTGTGAAATTAAGAGAATGAATTTAAAAATATTATTATTGTTTTTTGATGTAAATTAACAGTGAAAAACATATTAGACTCTTGTGGAGCCCATACGTGAGATTTTAAAATTTTAGAAAAAGATGAGTAGAACCTTTTAACTTTATTTAGATACTTATAAATGTTTGTGATGATTTAGATGCTTTATTTGAGATTCGTATAAAAATTTCTTTCTTGAGATGTATGATTTTCACGGCTCTAATATTTAATTAAGTTGAGCAGTTCGAAAAATTATTTTAAGTTAATGATCACCCTATGATAAATTCTAAATTAATTAAATTATATCAATATGATGGATAGTTTTGTTAGAATATGCACATAAGCATGGACATGATGGAAAAGTGCTTTATTGCATGTTGAGCATGACATATGCATGTGATAATTCACTAGGAGGGTCGGAGGACGAGGAGAGTTAGGTCATACTTGAGTAATGCCATAGAAGATGTTTTGATGATTATGTGTCCACCGGGGCGCCGAGGTGGCATGAATGATGATGATGTTGATGAGCATTCTAAGCACGATTGGTTACATGAGCATAGGCATGATGGATGATGTCTTGTAAGATGTTCTCAATTCAAGACTTTTTTGCATAGTGGTCAACATGTTCGGCAACTAGAAACTCATTAATTCAATATGCTTAAATCTTATGTGTCATCTGAACATAATATTTATCTAAAACTCCACTTACAGCTGTAAATAGATTGTTTATACTCTTTGCAGCAACACAATAATAAATATCTATCTTCTCATATCGAGTTTAATATTTCTTGCCTTCATTAACCAACATCATGTAAGGAAAGTTAATAATTTGATTTTGATCCATTGCAAAGAGAGTTGAGATATTGGGATAAAGCATATGTGGCTAAGGGTATATCGTGAGGATGGGATAACGCATATGTTCCTTCAGAGCAGGGATCAGAGAGAGCAACAACTGCAGCATTAGAAAAAATATTATTAATTTTAATATCTAAATTGTTAGCTGCATTCTACTTAAAATTTAATGCCATAAAAAATGTTATCATGTATTTAAGTTTTTAAGGACTTAAATTTATTAAAGTATTCATTCTTTCGAACTGTAGTTCTTTGAATATTATATTATCTTAATTTTTGTGTTAGAATATTTTGTTGTGTTGATCATCATTTATGAATTTGGTATCAAAATAAATAATTAATATTATACAAAGCACTATAAATGCATTTAACCATTTAAATTTCATTCTCAGTTATTATTTCTAACTAATTATATACGTATATAATATATTTAATTTTTCACATGGTGAACATAATATGGTTCTATTCATGATTTGGTTTGTAAAAGATTGTGGTGATGCACCTCACTACTCCAGAAGAGGGGTCATTTATCTCCGCCCTTTCTTCTGTCTACCCGATAACATTGCAATTGGTTATTCTTCTTATACTTTCAAAAATTTGTTTGAGGGAATGTTTTAGATTTTGAGAATGTAATAACAACCAGAGAAATGAAAAAATTCAACATCAAATTATCTAATTATTTATTTTTACTTTTATCATTATATTTCAATTATTTCCTTATATGTTTTTATAAAACTGTCGTATCGATTTCTCGCTTTTTTTCCACTTTATCTCTACCATATTCATCTCATTTCATTCTTTTTATTTACATCTTATAAACAATTTCTAAATTTAAACTAATCTTGACAATTTTATTTCAAAATTTTTCCAACACATTTTTTCAATACCAAACACACAATAAATAAATATTTTATTAATTTAATAGAAAATTAAAAAATATTACATTATAATAAAAAATGCAAGGAAATATTTTAAAAATTAGTCCTTAATATTTAAAAAATTTCTCAAAAAATTCTCGTTTCTTAAATAATTATTTTGTTTATTTCATATGAAGAATATATATAAAAAAATTATACTTATAGATATTTCAAAATTTTTCATTTAATTTTTGAAAATTTTATTGCTAGTTTTTAAAATATTTTTCTATGACAACTTAATAACATCAAGATGAAAATTATGTGAATTTATAAAATCCAAATGTCATTCTAATATTCCCTGATTTCACGAACATTACCAAAGGAAAATTATAATAATTTAATTTTTGCCCCTAAATTGAGAAGAGTTTGAGATAAGGCATGTGTGGCAAAGGGTGTATTGCGAGATATGTGGCTTCGTGGCATCCCTGGAAAGATAAGTCTAGACGACCGCCAGGGAAATCGATGTATCATCAGTAGATAGCTAAGAGCCCTCCATGTAGATATCCTTAGCATTTATCCTTTCTCCTTGGCATTCAATCCTTGCGGACAGCATATGCCATCATTGATAGTGATGCAATTTAGGTAAGAGCCCTCCATGTATGCATATGCGTGCGGCCTGGTTCCCAGCGGCATGAGAGAGACAAGATAATCAAAATCGCAATTCACAGAGAGAGATGGAGTCGGTCGAAGAAATTGTCATGCTGAAATCGCTATAACGCATATGTGGCTTGGATGGCATCCCCGAAAGGATAAGTCTGGACGGCCTCCATGGAAATTGATGTATCAGCAGCAGACAACTAACTCGTCCCCTCCCTTTCTGCTTCACGTCCCCCTTTCTCCTTCGCATTCATTCGTCGTGGATAGCAAACATCATCATTGACAGTGATACGATTTAGGCAACAGCCCTCCTTGTATGCATATCGCGATAACGCGTATGTGGCTTGGATGGCATCCACGAAAGGATAAGTCTAGACGGTCTCTAGGGAAATCGATGTATCAGCAGCAGACAGCCAACTCGTCCCTCCCTTTCTGCTTCACATTCACCCTTTCTCCTTCGCATTCATTCGTCATGGATGGCAAACACCATCAATGGTAATGATGCGATTTTGGCAATAACCCTCCACGGATGCATATGCGTACGGCTTGGTTCTCAGCAGCATGAGAGAGACAAGATAATCAAAATCACAATTCTCAGAGAGAGATGGAGTCGGTCGAAGGAATTGTCATGCTAAGGGTGTATTGTGAAATCGCGATAACGCATATGTGGCTTGGATGGCATCCCCGAAAGGATAAGTCTAGACGGCCTCCATGGAAATTGATGTATAAGCAGCAGACAGCTAACTCGTCCCCTCCCTTTCTGCTTCACGTCCCCCTTTCTCCTTCGCATTCATTCGTCGTGGATAGCAAACACCATCATTGACAGTGATGCGATTTAGGCAACGGGCTTGTATGCATATCGCGATAACGCGTATGTGGCTTGGATGGCATTCCTGAAAGGATAAGTCTAGACGGCCTCCATGGAAATCGATGTATCAGTAGCAGACCGCCAACTCGTCCCCTCCCTTTCTGCTTCACATTCATCCTTTCTCCTTCGCATTCATTCGTCCTGGATAGCAATTACCATCAATGGTAATGATGCGATTTAGGCAATAGCCCTCCATGGATGCATATGCGTACGGCTTGGTTCTCAGCGGCATGAGAGAGACAAGATAATCAAAATCGCAAGTCACAGAGAGAGATGGAGTCGGTCGAAGAAATTTTCAGGCTAAGGCTTTATGGTGAAATCGCGAAAACGCGTACGTGGCTGAGGGTATATCATCAGGTTGGGATATCGCGTATGTTCCTCCAGAGCAGGGATCAGAGAGAGCAACAAGTGATATCTAAATTTTTAGATGCATTCTGTTTAACATTTAATGCCATTATAAAATTTCATAATGTATATAAGTTTTAAGGACTTCAATCTATTAAAGTATTTATTCTTTTGAATTGAAGTTCTATGAATATTATATTATCTTAATTTTTCTGTTAGTGTATTTTGTTGTGTTGAACATAATGTATGGATTTGGTTTCAAAATAAATAATTAATATTATACAAAGCAGTATAAATGCATTTAACCGCTTAAATTTCATTCTAGGATACTATTTCTAACTAATTATATACATATACAATACATTTAATTTTTCACTTGGTGAACATAATATGATTCTATTCATGATTTGGTTTGTAAAACATTGTGGTGATGCACTTCACTACTCCAGAGGAAGGGGTAATTCATCTTCGCCCTTTCTTCTATCCACCCAATTTGATTGCAATTGGTTATTCTTCTCATGCTTTCAAAAATTTGTTTAAGGGAGTGTTTTAGATCTTGAGAATGTAATAACAACAAAAGAAATGCAAAAATTCAATATCATTAATTATCTAATTATTTTATTTTTATTTTTATCATTATCTTTCAATTATTTCCTTATACGTTTTCATACAACTGTCTTATCGATTTTTTCACTTTATTTCTATCATATTAATCTTATTCCATTCTTTTTATTTACATCTTACAAAAAAATTCTAAAATTTAAAGTAATATTGAAAATTTTTTTCAAAATTTTTCCAAAACATTTGTTCAATACCAAGACACAATAAATAAATATTTTATTAATTTAATAGAAAATTAAAAATTATTACATTATAATAAAAATGCAAGAAAATATTTTAAAAATTAGTCCTTAACATTTGAAAATTTTCTCAAAATTTTCTCGTTTCTTAAATAATTATTTTGTTTATTTAATATGAAGAATATATAAAAAAATTTATACTTTTAGATATTTTCAAAGATTTGTTTCATTTAATTTTTGAAAATTTTATTGCTAGTTTTTTAAATATTTTTCTATTACAACCTAATATCATCAAGATGAAAATCATTTGAATTTATAAAATCCAAATGTCATTCTAATATTCCCTGAATTCACGAACATTACAAAAGGAAAATTATAATAAGTTAATTTTTGCCCATGAATTGAGAAGAGTTTGAGATAAGGCATGTGCGGCTAAGGGTGCATTGGGAGATGGAGATAAAGCATATGTGGCTTCGGTGGCATCCCTGAAAAGATAAGTCTAGACGGCCGCCAGGGAAATCGATGTATCATCAGCAGATACCTAACTCTTCCCCACCCTTTCTCCTTCGCATTCAATCCTTGGGGATAGCATGTTGAGAGTTGGATGCTCTTAAAATAAAATATTGCTTATAAAAAATACAACAAGAATAATACACCCAAAATAATTTGGACACTTTATAGGCTCCGACTCTTAATAGTAGCACTACCCGTACAAATATTCCCTTCCTTACAATCACTCCAACTCACATAAAAAACACCCACAAATCTACACACACCCTTCACTCCTTCGTCGCTCACCTGCTGCTCATCTTCCTTCTTTTTTTTTTTTTTTATTCGAAAGGGGGTTGCCCTTTTATATAGCCGAGCGTCGCCGAATATGACAAGTAACGCTGTGCGGCATGTGAGGCGGCGGCGTCTTTTCTCATTCGGCGCTCTGTTTTATTCAGTGCCGTATTCGGCGCGGTTTCTTCTTTTTCATTTTATTCGGCGCCGTTTGCTTTTTTGTCTTTTGTTTGTTTAGTTTATTCGGTGCTGACTTTTTTAATTCTCCCCCTCAGCACTGAATTTCTTCTTTTCCTCTATTCTACTTCTCACACCAATTTGACTTCTGAATTTTTCAAACTTTACTTTAGTTAGCCCCTTAGTAAATATATCAGCAACTTGATCTTCTGTGTTGGTGTGCTTCATTCTGATTTCTCTGTCTAGCACTTTTTCTCGTATAAAGTGATAATGTATTTCGACATGCTTAGTTCTGGCATGAAATACTGGATTCTCTGCTAAGCGTATAGCAGATTCATTATCACAGTATAGAGGCACTGAATAATCAGTACGCTGGTGTAGATCTTTCATGAGCTGCATCAGCCACTTGGTTTCTTGTGCTGCCATAGCTGCTGCTCTATACTCTGCTTCTGTAGTTGATAGAGACACAGTCGGCTGTCTCTTGCTACACCATGAGACTGCTGCTGATCCGAGAGCAAATATATATCCAGTGGTTGATCTCCTCGTATCATGGTCTCCAGCATAATCGGCATCACAATACCCTGCTAATTCGCATATTGCATTCTTCTTATATAAGAGACCAAGATTAACAGTTCCTTTTACATACCTTAGTATGCGTCGAACTGCATCTAGATGCGGCTTTCTTGGTTTCTCCATATAGCGACTTGCTATGCTGACAGCGAATGCTATATCTGGTCGTGTAAGAGTTAGGTAGATTAAACTACCCACTAGCTGCCGATACATCGTCGAATCTGCTAACTCTTGACCTTCTAATGAGCATAGCTTGGTATTGGGCTCCATGGGTGTAGATATGGGCTTACAATTAAGCAGCCCATACTTCTTTAATAAGTTTTGAGCATATTTCTGCTGACATAGGAATAGTCCTTCTTTTGTACGCTCAACTTCTAGCCCAAGAAAATGTTTCAATTCTCCAAGGTCTTTCATCAGAAAACGGACTGAGAGATTGGCCTTGGTTTGATTGATTTCTCTTTCATCATCGCCAGTAATTATTAGATCATCCACATATACTAGCACTATTGCTAGCTTTCCATTTTTATTTTTCACAAATAGACTTGAGTCAGCTGGTGCAACAGAATACCCACTTTGTAGTAAGAATTCAGCAATCTTACCATACCAGGCTCTCGGCGCCTGCTTTAGTCCATATAAAGCCTTTTTCAGCTTGCAAACGTATTCTGGATGGGTTGTGCTCTCGAACCCTTTGGGCTGCATCATATATATTTCTCGATCTAGTTCTCCATGCAGAAATGCATTCTTGACATCCATTTGCCAGAGCTTCCATGACTTGCTAGCTGCAAGTGCCAGTAATACTCGAACAGTTGTAATCTTTGCCACTGGGCTAAATGTTTCATCATAATCTAGCCCATACTTCTGAGAAAACCCACGTGCTACCAGCCGAGCTTTATATCTTTCGATTGACCCATCGAGCCGTAACTTTAATTTGTACACCCATTTGCATGATATGGGTTGCACATCTCTCGGTTTTGGTACCAAGTCCCATGTCTCGTTTTGCTTTAAAGCTTGAATTTCTTCTTCCATAGCCTTCCTCCAATATAGTCTCTGGGATGCTTCCTCGTACGTAACCGGTTCTGCTTCTTCAGTTGCTTCGAGCACTGCTGCATTAGCATATTTTGGATTCGGCTTCCGTTGTCTGCTGGATCGCCGTGGAATAGGTGTTGCTTTTTCTTGTTCATCGAACTCTTCGATCTGGCTCGGTCTTTCTTCTTCTATACTCCTGTGATGCACTCCTGTTTGCCATGGGCTATCTGCTTCATGTGATTTGGACTCCTCTCTACTTGGTGAGAGTTCGTTCTCCTCAATTGGCCCTTCTGTTGACTGAGTTTGACTTGGCTCGATTTGCTCCTGCAGTCTCTCTTTTAACTGTTCTTCCATTTCATTAGAATCAGGTAATAAGACCGCCTGTGGTGACCACCAAGATGATGCCTCATCGAAAATTACATTTCGTGAGACATGACATCGGCCTGTGGTTGGATCACAACATTTCCAACCTTTTCTTTGGCTATCATAGCCAACAAATATACAACGAATGGCCTTTTTATCAAACTTACTACGGAGGTGGTCAGGAACAAACACATAGCAGATGCATCCAAACACACGGAAATGACTTACCGTTGGTTTGATGCTCCATAACTTCTCAAAAGGAGAAATATACCCAAGTCTGGGTTGAGGAAGCCTATTTATGACATGGGTAGCAGTCTTCATACATTCAGCCCAAAATTTAGGTGGCACATTCTTGGCATGCAGCATGCTTCTGCATATTTCTGCCAAGTGTCGATTTTTTCTTTCTGCCACTCCATTCTGTTGTGGCGTGTTTGGGCAAGTCAGCTGTCGACGTATCTTACACTTTTGTAGATACTCTGAAAATTCAGCTGATGTATACTCTCCCCCATTGTCTGTGCGTAGGCATCGTATTTTTCGGCCTACTTCACTTTCCACTTTTTGCTTAAATTCTTTGAATTTAGTGAACGCCTCAGATTTTTCTTTCATAAAATCAACCCAGACGTACCTTGAATAGTCATCGATGAAGGTTATCATGTACTGGTAGCCGCTAATGGATGACTGCTTCACTCGTCCAAATACATCTGAGTGTACTATCTCGAGAGGCACCTTGGTCCGAAATTTTGACTCTTCATACGGTAGTTGATGTGCCTTTCCGAACTGACATCCGGCACATACCGTATCTTCTTGAACTTCGAGTTGGGGAAGACCTCTGAGCATAGACTTTTTCATCATCTGCTTCAACTTATGATAGCTTACATGTCCCAGCCGCGCGTGCCATAAATCTGCAGTTTCATTTCTCCTTGTCTTGTCTACATATGCTGTCTGTGCAGACATCACATAGACAGACTCAAGTCGATGCCCCTTCATGATCGGCTCATTTGTTATTTTTAATTTAGGATATACCCTTACATCACTTGGACCAAATACCACATAATTTCCAGAGGCGGTGAGTTGTGAGACAGATAATAAATTTTTCTTCATACCTGGTACATAGAACACATTTTCCAATTGTACCTTCTGTGAGCTGAATCGAGGAGTAAACATAGTCTTGCCGATATGGGTGATGGGCAGCTTCGAGTCGTTAGCCGTTACGACCACTCGTCCTCCTTTGTACTCAGACGTGCTAGTCAGCTTCTCATAGTCTCCTGTCATATGATTGGAACATCCAGAATCGACAATCCAATCATTATTATAGTTTATTAAATTTTCACTTACTGATATGAGAGCCGTCTCCTCTTCTGTCTTGATAATGCAAGATGCCGCCATCTCTTGGAGTTCTTCCATTGCGAGGGATGCTTGGAGATCCCATTCTTCTTCTTTATGGATAGAGGTCGCAGCATTTCCTTCTATTCGCTTGAACCAGCAATCTCTAGCAAAGTGGCCTCTTTTGCCACAGTTGTAACACTGGTCCTTCTGCCGTCGGAATTTGGGTTCTCTTTTGTCACCACTTTGACGAGCTCCCCCTTGCTGTGAGCTTTGTCCTTGCTGTCTCCTTTGCCAGCCGCCCTCTTGCTTTCTTGTGTTGCCTCCATTGGGCCTCGCAGCTACTCGATCTCTGTTTTGGAATTCTCTCTTTTTGCTAAAGAGAGCATTCTCCTCATCTTTTAATGAAACTTTAGACATTTGCTTGTCCAAAGCTTCTTGGTTGGCCAATATATTTTCTAACTCAGTTAGAGTTGGTTCTTTGGCCCATCCACGGGTAGCAATGATAATCCCGTGGTATTCTGGTTTTAACCCATGGATGATAATCCTTCTCAGCCTAGTCTCAGAGATCGAATTTTCTGGGTCTAATTTTGAAATTTCTCCACAAAGGAATTTAACTTTGGAGAAATATTCACTTACCGTCATATTCTGCTGCGAAATGGATAACAACTCATTTTCCAACTGCTGGAGCTTTGCATCATTTTTCCTTGTATATAGTACTGCGAGAGTGTCCCATGCATCCTTGGGTGTTTTAGCATCCTTAATCTTCTGCAGTAACTCGTCTTCAATAGTTACTGTCAGCACGTACATGGCTTTGCCAGCTTTTATCTTCCACTTCTTTGATTCCTCGTCATCTATGGGTGGCGCAGTATTATTGCCGCCAACTATATCCCACAGATCTTGACCAAGCAGATAAAACTGCATACGCAAACACCAAGTATTATAGTTATTATAGTTTAGCTTCTCAATGGTGCTTACCGAGGTAGAAATATCTGCCATCGTGACTTGGTATGCCCAGCACTTTGCCAAGTAAGCTTGGTTTTAGCTCCACAGTCCTAGACTGCGCACGTGCAGAATCTCTTAGTACTTTGTCTTGCTAGCGTAGCCTTCACGAACCATGGTCCCCGACCCTTGGCTCTGATACCACTTGTTGAGAGTTGGATGCTCTTAAAATAAAATATTGCTTATAAAAAATACAACAAGAATAATACACCCAAAATAATTTGGACACTTTATAGGCTCCTACTCTTAATAGTAGCACTACCCGTACAAATATTCCCTTCCTTACAATCACTCCAACTCACATAAAAAACACCCACAAATCTACACACACCCTTCACTCCTTCGTCGCTCACCTGCTGCTCATCTTCCTTCTTTTTTTTTTTTTTTATTCGAAAGGGGGTTGCCCTTTTATATAGACGAGCGTCGCCGAATATGACAAGTAACGCTGTGCGGCATGTGAGGCGGCGGCGTCTTTTCTCATTCGGCGCTCTGTTTTATTCAGTGCCGTATTCGGCGCGGTTTCTTCTTTTTCATTTTATTCGGCGCCGTTTGCTTTTTTGTCTTTTGTTTGTTTAGTTTATTCGGTGCTGACTTTTTTATAGCATATACCAGCATTGATAGTGACGCAATTTAGGCAACAGCCCTCCATGTATGCATATGTGTACGGCTTGAGAGAGACAAGATAATCAAAATGGCAATTCACGGAAGGGATGGAGTCGGTCGAAGAAATTTTCATGCTAAGGCTGTATTGTGAAATTCCGATAGCGCATATGTGGCTTGGATGGCATCCCCGAAAGGATAAGTCTAGACGGCTTCCAGGGAAACTGATGTATCTGCAGCAGACATCTAACTCGTCCCCACCCTTTTGGCTTCACATTCACCCTTTCTCTTTCGCATTCATTCCTCGAAGATGGCATACACCATCATTGATAGTGATGCCATTTACGCAACAGCCCTCCATGTATGCATATGCGCACGGCGTCGTTCTCAGCGGCATGAGAGAGTCAAGATAATCAAAATGGCAATTCACAGAGAGAGATGGAGTCTGTAGAAGAAATTTTCCTTCCACCACCGTCGGTTCCCTACCGCAACACGCGGCTGCACAACAGCAAAGCGGGGGAAATTTGCTATTTAAATCTTTTAACTTTATATATTTGTATTTTAAACTCTTCGTATTAGCATTTCAAATGCTTGAATTTTGGTTATTTGTAATCTAGACGCTGGCTCTCACAAAGTTAAAAAACATCGATAGTAACTTATAAAATGACTAAAATGTCATTTACAGAAAAAAGTACATTTTAAACCTTTTAACTTTGCATATTTATATTTTAAAATATGAGGTTTATATAATAGTATTTTAAATTCTTTGAAATTTGGTTCTTTACATTTAAAACCCTCAGCCCTCATAACAGTAAAACAACCGTTTAGATCTTATAAAATAACAAAAATGCCATTTGCATTTTAAATCATCTAACTTTACATATTTATATTTTAAATCCTAACATTTGTCCTCACATATGCATCATATTCCGAACCACAGGATCACCGGTTTAAGCATTTCATTACTAATAATTTGAATATTTTCATAATTACTGATATAATGTTATTACATTTAAATATTCTTAACTAAGATGTTTACTTGAAGTTATTTTAAAAATTTTTTTTCCTTTTTCCTCATTCATTAGAGCATGCAAATGGATAAAAAAAAAAGCAAAATAAAATATGAGCTATTTTTATTATGTGAAAATAAATAGTAAAAAGGGCAACAAAAGAAAAGGGCCAGAAAGGAGAGAAATGCCAAAATACCTATCAATTATCTAATGAAGTTATATATGGGTCAAAAGCCAAAATGAATGTATTAATTTCTATATTCATGTCAAATTATAAATAGTTTGTAGATTGATTCTTACTATCTATCAATGATATGTTTTCAAGCATCAGTATTTCTACCATGTACTATGATTTGGATCTTGTTAGCTTTTATTAGTTGCAAATTTAGTAAAGTCTCTAATTATAATTTTTGTTAGAAGATTTATACTTGTTGCTACTTTTTGTTGCTTAATATAGCTAGATTAATTGAATAAAATTTTTGAGTTTAAAAAATATTGCAAATTTAGTAAAGTCTTTAGTTATAGTTAGTTGCTATTTTGCATAACTTTCAAAAAAAAATTTTAAAGAATTTTAAATAAATTTTTTAGTTAAAAATATTTAAATTTAATAATATTATATGAGTAAAAATACAAAAAATTACAAATTATTAGTGATAAGATACTTAAATTGGTGCTCTGATGGCACATAATATATGCACATGGAATAACAAATTTTAAGGTTTAAAATGCAAATATATAAAGTTAGAGGACTTAAAATACAAATGAAATTTTAGACATTTTATAAGATTTTAATGGTGGTTTTTTGATGTCATGAGGGCCAGGGGTCTAAAATGCAAAAAAAAACTTCATAAGGTTTAAAAGCTAATATGCAAACATTAGAGTTTAAAATGCAAATACGTAAAGTTAGAAGGTTGAAACACAAATTCCCCTACAATGTGTATTTTAGTCCTTTTGTAAGATTTTAATGATGTTTTTTAATGCTGCAGGGCCCAATCTCTAAAGGACAAAGAACTACATATGGCTTAAAATACTAACATGAAAATTTTGAAATTTAAAATGCAAATATGCAAAGTTAAAAAGTTTAAAATGCAAATTTCTCACAAAGTAGCAAAAACATTTTCAGCCTCCCTCATCTTTGTCAGATTTTTGTTAGAGTAGGTGGTACTTATTAGTTGGTTATTTGTAAATGCTCTGCCAACGGGGTATTACACTGACTTGTATGGCTACGTAGTGGGTAGGTAATTAGGTATATAATTATAAAACTCTTAAAGTATTTATTTTATAAATGATTCTATGGGAGAGACTATTTTAAGATTTTACAAAATCCTTCTGACTTACCTTCCCCATGCATGAGTTTTCCGACAACCATAAATAGTGGTAAAAAGAGAAAAAACGTAAAAAGAAGAGAGATGGGGAGCAAGAAGGAGGATTTTTGGAAGATTTTTATGGGATTTATAGTGGAGTGGTAGTGGATTTTATTTGGAAGAGTTTGAAGTTTGAAAGATTTTGAAACAAAAATTGGCAAAAATTAAGTAAGCAACATCTTTTTAATGTTTCTTTATTTTTTTATATCTATTGCATTTATTTAATTTATTATGATGATGTAGAAATAATTTAGTGTAGATTTATAGTGTTGAAATTAGAAATTTCAAAACCTAAAAAGGTGGAGAAAAGGGATTTTACTACAAGGATGAAATATGAGCATAAAATCTAAACTGATAATTTTAGAATGATATTTTATTATCATAGACTATAGTTATTTCAAAAAATTTGAGATGATGTGGAAAATGATTGTCTTGAGATAGGTGTTTGGGATTTGAGAAAGAGAAAATAGAGATATTTGATGATAAAATTAAGGGAATGAATTTTAGAATATTATTTAAAAATTTTATTATTATTTTGTACGTAGATTAAAAGTGAAAAAGACATTGGAATCTTGTAGAATTCACACATGGGGATTTAAAAATTTGTGAAAAGGATAAGTAGGATTTTTTCACTTTTATTTGGATTCTAATAGATGTTTGTGATACTTTAAATATTTTATTTGATATTTTTTGTGAAAATTCCTATTTCGAGAAGTACGATTTTATGACTTTAATATTTAATTGAGTCGAGTAGTTTAAAAAGTTAATTTGAGTTGATAATTTTTTAAATTAATTAAATTATCTAAGAGTGGTGGATTTTTTTGTTAAAATGAACGCATGAGCAGGCATGATGGATGAGTACATTATTGCATATTGAGCACGACATATGCATGATAATTCTCTAACGAGCTAGATAATGGCGAGAGTCATGTCATACTTCAGTGTAACTGTGGAAGACGTATTGATAATTACAAGCCCACGGGGGTGCCAGGGGGACATAGATGATGATGAGCAGCATTCGCAGCATTGTTGCTTATATGGGCATGTTATTGATGAACATATAACTTTAGAAATTTTGATGTTTTAATTTATTTTATGGGATAAATATTTATTTTCTTACCACATGAGTTTTACTATTATCCTACTTACTAAATCTGAACTCACACTTTCTTATATTGATGTTTTTAGATGACATGATTGGGGTAGAAGCCTAATGCTCAAACAGGAATTAGGAGAGATCCCAGTTCATCGAGTTATGTATGAGTTATTATCCTAAGTAGTAGAAAAATCTAATTTAGCATTTTATGAGATGCATAGATGAGTGATGTTGTGAGTATATCTTTTGTAAAAACTAATTTTGTTATGGAGTTGACATATGCTGATGATGGTGATATGTACAAGATTTGGATTGTTTACTTTGTTTAGCTTCCATAATTTGTATTATTTGTCATAATAGATTGTATGATGCAATTATATTTTTACGGAGCAATTCTATCTAATCTCTCAACTTCACAGTTCTAAGAAGATGCTATCGAATTTTTTTATGACATGTGGGTGGAGTTAGCCTTTGGAGCGTCACAATAATTTACATACAAAGGAATAATATTTCAATACATCATAATGCATTGAAATTTTAGTACATCGGAGTGCAAAACCCTATTTTTTAAATGTTTTGTTAAATTTTTTTTTATAAAATTGTTAATCTAGGCGTATCAATTTACAAACTAAAATTTACCCTTTTTGGATATTATAAAATGACTAAAATATCCTTATTTTTAAAAAGAAAAAATATATACATCTTCAAAAATGGTAAAACTTAATACATAATTTAAATATTCCAAAATTAAAAATTTTATAAAAATATTATGAAAATAATATTTAAAAAAGGGTTTGTACCCTGATGCATTAAAATTTCATCACATTAGGATGCATTGAAACATTACTCATACATAAGAGGCCAAATTATATATAATTATTTATATGCATGCTTAACTTACAATCTTCATTTTTATTTACTTTTATTTTATTTTTGATTTTCTTTGTAAAGGTTTTCATATAACTCCCTTCATTGTTGATATTTTGATATTCGATGAAAAATCTAATTCATTCATTATATTTAACCTCATTTGTTTAGCTGGGGAGACCAAGCTTCAGCCAAATCTAATATATGCATAGACCACATTTGCTTAAAAATAGGTACGTTTGTGTGTAAATCAGTAAAAATGCTTAGATGCATTCACGTATATATTAGAATGTAACAATACTTTATAGAATCATTTATCTACATATTTATGACATTCTAGATGGTTTAGATGTTGAAATATTACTTAAAAATTGATATTTAATATTAAATTAATTTATTGTGTTGATTTTTAATGTTTGTAAATGGGGCACAATAAAGTGATACTAGATAATTGAAGAGGTTTTCCTAATAATATATATAATTTTAAATACAATAGATGAAGTGAATTTTTTCATCAACTATTTAGATGTTCAAAGTGAAGGAATTACATAGAAAGGGGGTTCTGTAGAAGCGTTTCCATAATATGTGTATACGTAAGTGTATGGTGGTAAAAGGAAAAGTAGTTATCCCCCGTGTTGCCCGACTGACGACTGGGTCGTGCTCGGTGCAGGGTGGCGAGTGGAAGGGTGGTAAGGACGACGGAATAGTTGATTCCGGGAAGGGCCAGGCGACAGGAAGAAGGAGGCGAGCTTGAAGTTGGGCAACTACATAGAGTAAGCTTCGGTGGAGATGATGAACCCATCCACCACAAACCTCCTCGAAAAGGAACTCCAAACCATGACCATTTCGGTAGGAGAAATGAAGAAGATCCAGTCGGGCGATGGAGCAGCAGTTCTCTGTTCCATTTGGACATCGAGAACTTACAACAAAGAGATGTTCAAGGCAATGATGAGGAGACTCTGGAGAACAACAGGACCGTTCCAATTGGTTGAATTGGGAGAAAACTTGTACAAGGTTTCCTTCAGGGAGCAGATGGATAAGGAGAAGATCATGGCGGGCAGGCCATGGTTGTTCGAGAGGAGTCTTGTCCTCCTTGAAGACCTCCATGAAGAAATGGACTTGGCACAAGTAATGCTTGTAAAAACACCCATATGGGTACATATTTCTGGAATCCCATACATAGTGGAGAAAAACAACTTGGGCCATAGAATTGGAAACTCCTTTGAGCATCTAGAGAAGGTTGTGACGTCGGAAGTGGAAGCAAAGATCAAAGTTACAATAGATTGCAGAGAACCTTTAAGAATGGGCATGTTCATACAAATGGAATCCCAGCAAAGGAAATGGGTGAGCTTCCAGTATGAAAAGCTACCCATTTTCTGCTACCTTTGTGGAGTCATAGGACATGCCCACAAGGACTACACTGCCATTTCAAAGAAGGATATGCAATTGGCTGAAGCTGATATGCCGTTTGGGAGCTGTTTGAGGGCAGGGGCAAGACCAATGAGGCTGAGATCAGAGACAGAGATGGGTAATAGGGTGGCACCTTTGAAGTATCTGGGGGATTCAATCTCGCTCCTGGTGCAGGCTCTAGAGGTGGATGCTTCTCAAAGAAAGGAAGGAGAGGATGGGCATGTGCCTATGAAGAGGGTTGGGGTGCATAGCTGCCTTACACGGGTTGCTGATGTTGAGAATGCTGCAACCTCTGTGGCACAGCAGCAATTAGGTAGCATATCAAAACAGGAAAGAACTTCCAGCTCCCGGATGAAAATGCCCCCAAATGATAGAGGGGGAGTGAATCTAATCGGGGACCCACAGTCCATATCTATGATGGGGGACTGCATTGGAGAAGGCCAAGGCAACGAGGATCCTAGTTCAAAACTGGCTGGAGCACATGTTTTGACAAGAAATGGATTGCTAAATGTCAGCAACACCCCTCACAGACCAAGAC
The DNA here is from genome assembly GCA_030490835.1 of Annona cherimola. Taxonomy (NCBI): domain Eukaryota; kingdom Viridiplantae; phylum Streptophyta; class Magnoliopsida; order Magnoliales; family Annonaceae; genus Annona; species Annona cherimola. Next base: position 106,005 of record JASFXW010000074.1, read on the forward strand.
TGACGCAGCATGATCCCCTAGGTGATCGCGCACAGGCTGGTACACTGGACTCTCAGCAGATGGACGAAATGGAGGGTCTGACACTAGAAGGGGAAAATGCAGATGCCTGCGTGGGTGAGGACGTGAAGGGTATGGCGAGGAGGACGGGACAATCAAGGCAAACAGCAGGGGGGACAAAGGGGCGTCACAGTCAGGGGAGCTTTCATCCCTACAGGCAAAGAGGGCTGGTGGACAGCAACATGAGGGGAAGAAGTGGGGCTTTCGTCTAGGTGCGGGGGAAGGGAATTGGGGGTCAAGTGCTGGTGTCTCTGTGGAAGCAGTAGGGGACGACGACCAATGGAGGAAGGAAGGGAAACCACAAATAGGAAGTAATGGAGTGGAAACCCGGCTCCTTGAGGAGGAAGAGGCACAACTAGATGCCTATCTACTCGAGCTAGGGGAGATTGGTAGAACTGAAACCCAACAGAGGTTGGAGAGAGATCGACCACAACATAGTACACGACGATGGAAGAGAAGGGCTAGGGGAATGGAGATAACTCAGAGCTTTGGGGAAAATGGAAGCGCAGGGACGAAATATGTTAAACGGGGTTTGGAGCCGGAGCAAAATGAACACCATCAACATCAAAAGAGGATGAAGAGGGAGGTGTTGGGTATAATGAAGGGGGTGGAGGCTGAGGAGGGCCCTCAGCCCCACCTCGCCTAATATGGCGCTCGTAGCTTGGAATTGCCATGGGCTTGGGAACCCACCGCAATTCGTAGCCTCCTTGACCTGGTCAGGAAGCAAGCTTCTCGTCTAGTCTTTCTCAGTGAAACAAACAGCACAACAAAAGAAATGGAGGGGATTAGACGTAAGCTGAAATTCGACAGCTGTTTCACCGTGGACCCCGAAGCGAGAAGGGGTGGATTGGCCCTATTATGGAACAACGAGTTCCCCGCCAATATCCAAAGCTACTTGGCCCACCATATTGATGCGGTTATCCAGGAGTGGAGACTCATAGGTTTTTATGGCCATCCTGAGACCCACTGTCGACACCAAAGCTGGCAAATTCTCAATCAGCTAAGCGAAGGCGACAATCGGCCCTGGATTGTCATGGGGGACTTCAACGAGGTTATGGGCCCTACGAAAGTTATCAGTCAGAGGGCTCGCTCCCAGGCACAGATGGACAAATTTTGTGATACCATGGACAAATGCAATTTGATGGATCTTGGCTTCATGGGGGCACCTATGACCTGGAGAAACAATAAAAGCGAAACTCAAAGAGTTGAAGCCAGACTAGATAAGGGAATATCCACGCCTTCTTGGGTGGCCCTTTTTCCTTTTGCAAAGGTTTTCCACCTTTCTGCTGCCACATCCGATCACTGCCCGATATTGGTCGTTTTGGACTCTAAAAATAGCAAGCGGAGACCCCCACGGGAGTTCCGATATGAAATGTTCTGGGCAAGAGACAAAGAAGCACACCGAATCATTCATAATGTGTGGGCATCGACACAACACTTGGACATCCAACCATGCGAGTCTTTGGGTCGGAAACTCAGGTCATGTGGTAGAGCATTATCCAAATGGAATTGGCAGAAGAGAGGAAACCTCAGGAAGACTATTGACAGGAAACGGGGGGAGCTCGCATCTTTAATGTGTCATAGCCCCACTGACCATAAGGATATAGCCATGAAGAAACTAAAACTCCAAATAAACCTCCTGTTGGAAGATGAAGAGCAAATGTGGAGACAACGAGCCAAGACACATTGACTCCATGAGGGGGACAAAAATACAACTTTTTTCCATCGCACGACATTAAACAAAAGAAGGACCAACTATATCGAGGCACTTTAAGATCAGAACGGTCAGTGGATCAGGGATCAAGGAAAGCTTCTGGACTTGGCAGTTGCACATTTCTCCGGAGTATATTCCTCCTCGTGTCCAAGGGAGGCGGCTTGGGTAAATGACCTCATAACTATAAAAATCTCGGATCATCAAAGGCAATCTCTGATTAAAGTGCTGGAATTTGAGGAGGTAGTGAAGGCTGTAAAAGCTATGAGTCCCACAAAAGCCCCAGGCCCAGATGGGATGTCTGTGGGGTTTTTTCAGGCACATTGGAGGACGGTGGGGTGGGAGGTTTTTCAATGGTGCAAATGGTTCACTGAGGATCAAGGGGTGGATGCCCAAGGGTGTATTATTCGGGATTTAAACTCCACCACCATCATATTGGTCCCGAAAAAGGTCGGTGCTCAATGTTTATCCCAATTTAGGCCCATTAGCTTATGCAATGTGGTCTATAAGATATTGGCAAAAGTCCTAGCAAACCGTCTTAAGGGAACTCTCCAGGATGTCATCAGCGAACAACAAAGCGTGTTTGTTCCGAAAAGACTGATCACTGATAATATGCTAATTGCCTACGAAGCAATCCATGCCATGCGTAGACGAAAAAAGGGGAAAAATAGGAAATGGCTATAAAGCTAGATATGTCAAAAGCCTATGACCGAGTGGAATGGAGTTACCTACAACAAATCATGAACGCGATGAACTTTAGTCCCACATGGATAAACTGGATCATGAAGTGTGTAACATCAGTACAATACCTGGTGAATATCAATGACTTCAAATTAGACTATTTCCAACCCTCTAGGGGCCTTCGGTAGGGAGACCCACTATCTCCATACCTGTTTATTATGTGTGTCGAGGGTCTATCTGCTCTCATCTCAGATGCGGTCTCGCAGGGGAGTATTCATGGTATTAGGCTCTGTCCACGGGGGCCAACCCTCTCTCACCTTTTGTTTGCTGATGACGCTCTCGTTTTCCTTCGGGCCACGCGTCAAGACATCAGAAACTTCATGACTATTCTAAAATACTACTTGAAGGCATCGGGACAGACGATCAATGTTGATAAAACTTCAGTTTTCTTTAGCCCGAATGTGGAAAGCAACTCAAGGGAAGCGATGACCCAACTGTTTGGCTCCGTGGGGCAGGAATTTCATCAATATCTCGGTCTACCTGCATGGCTGGGAAGGTCCAAGAAGGGGATGTTCAAGGGACTAAAGGAGCGTATATGGCAAAGAATTCAGGGTTGGAAAGGTAGACTCCTCTCATGGGGAGGAAAAGAGGTGCTGATCAAGGCTGTTGCTCAAGCTATCCCGACGTATACAATGAGCATTTTTCTATTGCCAAAATCATTTTGTAATGAGATAAATGGGATGGTAAGTAGATTTTGGTGGGGTGAAAATGGTTCCAAACGCAAGATGAGTTGGGTTGCCTGGAAGGACATGTGCACTTCTAAGCTGGCGGGAGGCCTGGGGTTCAGAGATATTCATAATTTTAATTGTGCCCTCCTCGCCAAACAAGTTTGGAGATTAACGACATCTACCAATTCACTGTGCTTTAAGGTTTTAAAAGCCCGGTACTTCCCGAATGCGGAGATATGAGACTGTAAGGCAAACCCAGCAGACTCATTCACCTGAAAAAGCATATTGAAAGCTAGAGAGGTAATACATAATGGATGCAAATGGCGTATCGACAAGGGGCAACAGGTGAGGTTCTTCACGGATAGATGGTCGGACACCAGATTATGCAAGGTCGGGCCCCTTCCCCTATCCATTCCAGACAGCGTTCCAGTTAGCCACTTCATCAATAGGGAAACACAGACATGGAATAGGGAGCTCGTTGTGGCGGCGGTGGGAGACGATGGCTGGCAGGATATCAACACTATTCCCATCCCCTCTTCTAATGAGGATGACCGTCTATTCTGGCTGCACGAACCATCCGGTGTGTATTCTGTCAAATCGGCTTACAGAGTCCTTTGCTCGGGCGATGCGGCCTCCCGTGATGCAACCATATATCAAGCCATTTGGCGAACAAAGTTACCAAGTAAAGTGTTAGTCTTCGGATGGCGTCTGTTTAGGAATGCTTTACCCACCTTGCAAAATTTGTATGACAGGGGTATCGCTGTGGACACGTTATGTTTGTTTTGCAGGTCAGAGGTTGAGGATGCTAACCATCTGTTTCTGAGGTGTAACTATACTGGGAGGACGTGCGGGAGAGCGGCGCGGGTTGCCACACGGGGGCTGACGGTCCAGGAAACTTTGGGAGTGTTATCCCACAAGAACAGGCCTTATGATCTTGCAATCTTCATCCTGTCCTGCTGGCGGATATGGTATCTTCGTAATTCTCTTCGGGTGAATGGTACACAGACGGGGTTGGGAAACATGGTTGAATGGTATGCAGAGTTCCTTGAGGAGCACAGAAGAGCTAAGCCCCTCATGCTTAGTGGTTGCTTGGACCGACCATTGATACCCAGGTGGATTAAACCGCCACCGGGGGCTTTCAAAATCAATGTTGATGCAAGGAGATGTAGGGCTAGGGGATCCATGGGCTTGGAGGCTGTCATTAGAGATTCTAAGGGCTCCTTCATTGCTGCTCAGGGATGGAGGAGGCGGGGAAACACGGGGCCCCTGTTCATGGAAGCCCATGCGTTTCTGTTGGGGGTCAAGTGGGTTGTCCAGCTGGCGTTCGGGAACATATAGATTGAGTCCGACTCTCTCCTCTTGTGTAACTTTTTGGCTGGGGAGGGTCCGATTCGTGCTCCGGCGGGGGTTCTCATTGACGAGATCAAGGCACTACTCTCCACGACTCCCCATATTTCTGTTCATCATATGTTAAGGCAGGGAAATGCTGTTGCTCATGCCTTAGCAGATTTGATGTCTTTTTCGGTACTTGATCATAAATCTTGGTGGGGAAACCCCCCCAAGCCATTTTGGGTAAAATTTGTATAGACAATTTTTTTGTTAATGCATTATTGGATCACTCAATCCCGGCTTCCTTCCACGGTGTAAGGGAACTGGGATAAGGGAGTATTCCAGTTCATAAAAAAAAAAAGTGTATGGTGTGTGCCCTAAATGGGAGTTCACATAAGATTATAAAATATCGTTTTCCCTATATCAAGTATATATGTACGAGATACTAAACCATTAAAATGACATTTAATCACTTTAATAGATTTACGTTTATTTACTTCAAACCATTTACAATTGTCAATGTTGCAACATCTCATCAATAACCACATATTCAGTTATTTAAAGACTCAAAACCAGATATTAGCGAATGTATACCACAGTGTAATTTATTTGTAAGGTCTCATTTCAGATGTGTCCTCTACAAAGGCATTTCACCAAAAACTCCACTTAAAGCAAGAAGTAGATTGGTTGATACTATTCACAACAGCATAATAGATATCTATCTTCTTATATCAAGTTTAACTTTCCTTTCTTTCACTAACCAATATCTTGAAAGGAAAATTAATAATTTGATTTTGATCCATAGCAAAGAGGGTTGGGATATTCGAGCAACGCATATATTCCTTCGGGCATATCGTGAGGTTGGGATAACACATGTTCCTCAGCAGCGATCAAAGAGAGCAACAAGTGAAGCATTAGAAAATATATTTTTTTAATTTTAATATCTAAATTTTTAGTGCATTCTACTTAAAATTTAATACCACGATATAAAATTTTATCATGTATAGAAGTTTTTAGGAACTTAAATTTATTAAATTATTTATTCTTTTGAATTGATGTTAGTTCTATAAATATTATATTATCTTAATTTTTCTGTTAGTATATTTTGTTGTGTTAGACTAATGTATGGATTTTATTTGAAAAATAAATAATTAATATTATGCAAAGCAATGTAAATGCATTTAGGTGGAGAATCGATACTTCTTTTTTGCCGCGAGCAATGAATTTTTGGGTGCCAACTTTGGGAGGGACTCCCAATTACTCAAATATAACCGCCAAATGAACGGTAAATGGGCTAACCAAAAAAAAAAAATCTACAGCGGGCAAACAAATACCGCCTTTGACTACTTTCTTCTAATCACAGAAAACATGGCCTAAAAAATCGTTGAAATTTTAAGTCAAAAAAACAGAAAATTTCAGAGTTAGAAAACAGGTCGAGAATATTCCCACCATAAATATCAGCATAAAGAGAAAGGTAAAAAAGAAGGGAAAAAAGACCTTTCAAATTCCAAAATTGGGTAGACTTCATAATAAAGAAAGAATAAGAATACCGTGGAATCTAAAGCCTCAAAATTCAGAAAGCTACGCAAAATCAAGAGCAGAGCAACAAAGCTGTGTAAAAAGGGAGCTGGTTGCTGCACCCTTGAGCAGGCAGTACTCCCTGCTCCCCTGAGTGTATGCATCTTTTTTTTTTTGAATTTTTTTTATAAAACGGTTAATCTAAGTGTATTTAATATGTATATAAATTCTTATCATTTTTGGAGTATTTTAGATATTTATTTTTTATTTTTGAAAATAATGACATTTTAGGTAATTTAAATTTACCAAAATTACTAAAATGCAATTAATTTTCAAAAATAAAAAATAAATATCTAAAATACTTCAAAAATAATAGAAATTTATATACATGCTAAATACACTTAGATTAATAGTTTTATTTTAAAAAATTTTAAAAAAATGAATGCATGTAAAGGCAACCATACTCCGTGTAAAAAGCAACAACAATTCAAGATTCAATTTTCTTATTTTTTGAGCGCGCGAATTCCTGGAACATTCACTTTGGCTCTGGATCAAAGAATGATAGTGAAAAAAGAAGCGAAAACGAAAACGAATTCGTTCGCGAAACGATCGGGTTTGAATCATCCTGCTCGTGAAAAGACCGGATTTTGAATTGGAGTGACTGTTTTGCAAAAAGCGAAAGCCCAGCTGACATGTCAGACCGCGGGCCTGCTGGCAAATGTTCCAGCCAGAGCTGCCTCGACTCTGTCCGGTGAGCGAATCCAGCAGCAGAAAAATAGCTGCAGCATCCGATGGCAGCATACGCTAGAGAATGGAGGCTAAGGGTGTATTTGGTTGGAGGTAAAACTTTTGATGAAAAGTTTTTGGAGTGGAAGTTGTCAAATCAATAGAAAGTGATGTGATATAATAGGAGTAATGATGAGGAGTAAAGAGAATAAAGTTAAAATAGATAGGTTAGTTGTATGGGTAGTTGTGTAGAAATGATTGAAAAGTAGGGTAGTTTGTATAGAAAAATGTGAAAAAATAATTAAAAAAAAAAATAATTATGGAAAGTGAAAAGTTTTAGATTGAAAAGTTTTAGTTGACACTTTTTTACCCTAAACAAACACATCCTAAGTGCTCTTGAGAGTATAGGATCGGGATCTAGTTGAATGATTGCATCGGGGTTACCGTCCAATGGTACCGGACTCGATAATGGGATATGATCTTTAAATATAATGCAATTATTTATCCTTATATGAATTATGTTTTACGTAATTTATATGTTGAAAAAATTTTAAAATAAAATTATTATTTACATTAAATTATTTTATTATGTTGATTTTATACCATTTTCAAATATGATTCACACACATGTCCAAATTGGATGAAAATTAATACCCTAATAAAATAAATAATCTTAAATATAATGAGTAGAGTACATTAGAATTTTATGATCGTTGAGGGTTTATTTTAAATCAAATAAATCATAACTTATAGTACATATAAATGTATATGATTAAAAATATGATCTTGAAAATTTAGATGTACCATAAGTTACAATGCCCTGCATTCATTTAAATATATTAATAGTTTACACAATTATTTATCAATACATGAGTTATATTTTAGATAATTTACATGTTTAAAAACAACTTTAAATTTGATATTCATATCAAACTGTTTTATGATATTAATTTCATATCATTTTCAGATGTGATCCATACACATATTTAATTTAGATAAAAATCAGCATGTTGATAAAATAAATAATTCTAAATATAATAAACTGTTTATGGTACATGCATATCTACATAATCAAAACTCCAAAATAATATCCTGTACATATACACGAACGGCCTGAGCACACAATTAAGATTGCATATGGTAAAAGTAATACATGGAGGATCACCGTAGTTCATAGAAGAACCAATCTACTTAAAATATTTAATTATCAAAGTCATGACATCTAAATATAACTAATCCTTGAAAACCTTTCAAGGGCACTTATCTTTCTAACAATGACATTGGGCCAAACATGCTTTATCCCAATCTCACTGTGAAGCTGGAGGCACACGTGACACATGCGTTACCCCACAGTCTCTTCTCTAACCATGGCTCTCTCATAATCAACTCCTTTGTGCTTGAACTATTGCCTGTGTAACATACATACCGGTCCGGAAAAGTGGTCCTAGGTTGTGTATTTAATGGAAATTCCTAAGATTAATCACACATTTATGGTAAAATTAATTACTATAATTTCATAATTAAAAAATACGAAATTCACTTTCACCAGTCATGTTTTCAATATTACATCCAAGACACAAATAAAAAATATGTCCATTATTTGCAATACATGCCTTTAAATAATTTTGAATAAAATAATAATTGTTCTTGAAAAATCTTCAAGTAAGCCAATCCTTAGTGTTATGTATATGCTGCAATTATATTATATATAGACATTGTTATGTATATGCTGCAATTATCCCACATCATTAGTATATAATTTCAATATTCATATTCATATTTATTGCATATTAATTTGCATCAATGCATTTATAAAAATAAAATACATAATAAAATACAACAATATCAATATATATAATTTTAGGCATAAAGTTAAGGCACATTCATTTGCATACTTTTACATCATAAAATCTTAGGATTATAAAATTCAATTATGTCAAGCATAGTCTAAAAATTATAATATATAATATACATGCTTTATAATGACATAAAATACATAATTGTTGGACTAAAGTCAATTTCCAAATAAAATCTCACTTAACTTAAAATTAATTATGGGGAAGTAATAAAAAATAAAATCTTATCACTTTAACTTTAATTCCAATTTCAATCCATCTTATGGGGTGAGATATTTATCTTATCTTATCCTGTGGAGCTCACATGCCTAAAAAAATAAAAATGCAAAAATCAATTAATTTTCTACAGAATCTTCTATTCTAACCATAGACCTTTAAGACCATTGGACCACTTGTAAGCCAAAATAAAAATATAACCTACAACTAATATAAATAATAATTGGGTATGACCCATTATTAACCATTAAGCCCAGTTGGTCAAGGATCGCTGTTGTTATAAATTAGATGTTATTGCATGCATGAACATACCCATTATTAACCATTAAGCCCAGTTGGTCAAGGCTCGCTGTTGTTATAAATTAGATGTTATTGCATGCATGAACATACCCATTATTAACCATTAAGCCCAGTTGGTCAAGGCTTGCTGTTGTTATAAATTAGATGTTATTGCATGCATGAACATACCCATTATTAACCATTAAGCCCAGTTGGTCAAGGCTCGCTGTTGTTATAAATTAGATATTATTGCATGCATGAACAAGAGAGAAAGAGAAAGAGAAAGAGAGAGATTCGCATGCATATCGATCGATGGGGGAAAGAGAAATTTCTAGACAAGAAACTGTGCATGTGATGCTGATACTCGTTATTGGGTGTTGAAGATTGATTTGGATGTGGAAAAAAATGAGGACTTAAGGAAGGAAGAAAGTGATGCTTGGAAAAAGCATTCAATCTACAAGCTACCCGAAGGATTCGTGTGGGATAAAGAAAGACGGTTCCATGCCTACAAGCCTCATGTGGTGTCGTTGGGGCCATATCATCATGGGGAGGAGCATGTGCTGGCCATGGAGGAGCACAAGCTAAGAGCAGTGTTTTAAAAGCCGGACCGGACCGTCCGGTCCGACCGGTTCGACCGTGAACCGTTATGGGTGCGGTCCGGTTTGGCAGTGGTTTTCCATATTTGATAAAAACCGTTCGAACCGGCCGGTTGGACCGTAAAAATCGGTCTGACCGCGGTTCGGTTCGTCGTATTTAAAAAAAAATTAATAAATATAAAAATATAAAAACGAAACTTCTCCAGCGGGCCCCGCCAGACCTCCCTGTTCATCGTCTTTGTGGCGCAGCAACGGCTAGGGTTTGCTGTGGACCCACCATCGGCATCTGCGGCAAGGGATCCAAGTCGTTCAGCCGGCCGGAATCGACGTCCGGCAACAGTCAATAGTGTCCGGTCATCATCTATTACTCCGACAACTCTTCACAGAAAACTCCACCGCACTTTCGGCCTCCGGACTTCCGGTTCCAGCAGCTACCTGCGTCGATCAGAGCTTTCGCGTTTCCTTTCCCGGTCATCCTCTTCGGTTCCGGCGACAATCTCGGAGACTGATTTCCCACAACAGAATCGGCATCTTCCGGCGCATCTGAGCTTCCAGCCATAGAATCCGAGCTGGCTGGCTGGCAGGCGGCAAGGTACGGCGACTGTCGATTTGAAGCTTCTGGCAGCAACAGCAAGGCAGCAAGCTTCTATTTTCCGAGCTTCTATTTTCCGGCAGCAACAGCAAGGCAGCAAGCTTCTATTTTCCGGCAGCAACAGCAAGGTAGCAAGCTTCGAAATTGGTCTGCATTTCGTGTTCGGCATTTCGGTGGGTTCCGAACTTCCGATACTTCTTGCTTTTTCAATGTCTGTGACTCTCGGTGTTTTTTTTCTCTGATATCTCGTCGTCTGTGACTCTGCAATGTCATTGATAACAGGAAATGCTGCTGCTAGTGCTCTGTTTCTGTTCATTGATAGCTCCACGTGAGTAGCAGATTATCAATCCCTATCTCATCGATTTTAGAGTGCTTGTCTTTTGCTTCTTTGCGAATATTGTTCTCGTCTCTTTTTTTTTGCAATTTATTAATTTTCACCTCTCCTTCGGACTAAAAAATTAAAATAAATCATTCTTCACAGAATAAAATTTTGGAGGATCATCAAGAAGAAATCAACCGAGGATTTTTTAGGTATTCCATACATTTCATGCTTGCTCAACAATCTCCTCTCCGCATGGTACGCAGTGATTTATACAATAATTTAGAATTTTTATTTAGATATTTTAATTACAAGATGTGCATGCATGATAAAGTATTGTTTATAATTTGACTTGTAGGTTTAAAAAATGTCTGAATCCCAATCAAATCCATCACCTACTGAGCCAGCGAGTGTCCCAAATACGAATAGTAGTTCCGCATCAGTTGTTGTTGAATCTCGTGCATTAAGAGGTAGAAATGATATAGGTTGGAATCATGTAACAGAGGTTGAAAAAGGAAAGTATAAATGTTTATATTGTGGGAGAGTATTCAGTGGCGGAGGAATTCACCGTATGAAAAAACATTTAGCGAAGGTAAAAGGTGATGTAGCAGTTTGCAAGGAGGTGCCATACCATATACAACAACAGATAAAAATGGATTTAGATGGCATTACTTCTCAAAAACTCATAAGCAACCTTTCAATGCCACAGAAGAGAGTTCATTTGTATCATTACATGCCATTGATGAAGAAGTTGAGGAAATAAGAGAAGTTAATCAAAATGCAACAAAGAAGTTAAAAGGGATTTCAAAGTTCTTTCCAGTGCAAGCTAAAGGAGGAGTTCAACCTTCTATAAAATGCGCTATGGCTGGAAAAGATGCTATTGATAGAGCTCATGCTTCTATTGGTCGATGGTTTTTCCATTTTTGCATCCCTTTCAATGCAGTGAATTCTCCATATTTTCAAGAGATGGTAGACAACATTATTACCATTGGTCGTGGATTTAGAGTTCCTACATATCATGATATGCGTGGTTTTATTTTGAAAAAAAATTATCAGGAAATTCAACAGGTTGTCAATTCCTACAAAGAAAAATGGAAAGAGTATGGATGCACCATTATGGCTGATGGTTGGACAGATCAGAGGAAAAGAACTTTGATTAATTTTCTTGTTTATTGTTCTAAAGGTACAATTTTTCTTAAATCTGTTGATGCATCTACAGAGATAAAAACTGCAGTCATGCTTTGTGATCTATTTAAAAAAGTTATAGAAGAAGTGGGTTCAGAGCATGTTGTTCAATTGGTAACTGATAATGCATCAAATTATAAGTTGGCTGGAGAAATGTTGAGGTACACATATCCACATATTGTTTGGACACCATGTGCAGCACATTGCTTGGATTTAATGTTGGAAGATATTGCAAAAATTGATGTTGTAAGTACGGTGATTGATGATGCTCGTTCCATTTCTACTTTTATATATAACAATAGTTTTGCACTTGCATTGATGAGAAAATACACAGATGGAAAGGAGTTAATTCGGCCCGCAATGACGCGGTTTGCAACTCACTTTTTGGCAATTCAAAGTCTCTTGACATGCAAAGATAAATTAAGAGCCATGGTTGTTAGTAAGGAATGGGATGATAGAAAGTGGCGTCGTAATCAAAAGGTGATGACAATAACTGATCTAATACTTTGTTCTGCATTTTGGGAACGATGCGAGATTATTGTATCAGCATTTAAGCCACTTGTTCGTGTACTACGATTAGTTGATAGTGATGAAAGACCTTCAATGGGATATATTTTTGAAAGCATGCGAAGGGCAAAGAAAGCAATAGAGAAAACTTTCAAAAAAATCAATATGGATTGTAGTCAAGTGCTCAACATCATTAATACCCGTTGGGAAAATCAACTTCGCCGTCCTCTTCATTTAGCAGGCTTTTATTTCAATCCAATGTTTTTCTATCATGCTGATCGGGAGACTAAGTTTCATACATGGTCTGGAGTACTTGAAGTAATTGAGAGACTAAATCGTGACGACATGGAAGCACAAGTTAGTATTAGTGAAGATGCAAAATTATATCGAGATGCTGTAAGAGACTTTGGGAGGCCAGCAGCTATAGCAGCACGTTATACTTTGGATCCAGGTATTCTAAATTTATATTATAATATTTCTTTTTTGAAATTTTAACTACATTACTTTTCTATATAATATTGCAGCTCTTTGGTGGGAGTCCTATGGGTGCAGTGCTCCAAAACTACAAGTCGTTGCTATTAAAGTCTTGAGCCAAACTTGTAGCTCATCTGGTTGCGAGCGAAATTGGTCTGTATTTGAACGTATACATACAAAGAAGAGGAACAGATTGGAGCATGGAAGATTGAATGATCTTGTTTATGTTCAATATAATTTACGTTTGCTTGAGAGGTATGATTAAATTCAATATGTTTCGTGATTAATTTATTTTTTTATATGTTCTCTTTAACTTCTATTCTCATTATGTAGGAAGAAAAAAAGGAAGATTGGCTTCGATCCTATATCTTTAGATAACATAGATATTTTGGAAGATTGGACCATGGAGTCTGAAGACTCTGAAGATTTATTTACTGAAGAAGATGTTGAGACTTGGATGCAAATGGACCAACCACAAGCTGCAATTGCTACAGCAGGAATGGAAGATTTTGGTAATATTTTATAAACTTCTTTTTAATTATTTAGTTTTTTTTTTTTACTTTCATAACAATTTATTTCAATGACTAATATTTGGTTGTAATATCCATTAATAGGGTCAATGCTATTCCAAGAAGATCAGGAACAAAATAGAGAAAGTTGAAGAAATTCATGAAGATGCAATTGTGGAGATGCTTCTTTTTGGATACTTTGAAGATATCAACTTTGAAATTTATTTTTGAATTAGATATCTCAAATATATTTCTATTAGCTTGTGTTTTGTACTCACTTTAGACCAAAATCGTAGTTAAACTTTGTTCAAAATTAAACGATGATGAGCAATTTGAACATTTTCAATTATAGTATAATTTTAAATATTTTTTCTTATTTTTAGGTAATTTCTTCAAGTAAAGTAAATTTAATTTTTTTCTAAATATCTTATATCTTTCCATTAATATTTGAAATTTCATTGCAGATATTCTGATCAACCATATAGGAACAAAACAAGTGAAAAATTGCACCTATTTCAGGTCAGTGCACTCTTATTTTTTTCTTGATTTGCATAATAATTTTAATATGATGTATTTGAATGTATTGTTGATGTCAAGTGTAATTTTTATATTACACAGAATTTATATATTTAATTTAATTTTGAAATAATTAAAATAAATTAAATATAATTATTACGTCATAATTATATCATGCTGACGTCACGGTTCAAACCGGTTTGAACCGGTTGGACCTGAACCGGACATAAAAACGGTTCAGTTAACGGTTCGGTTTTTAAAACATTGGCTAAGAGCACTCCGCCAATTTCTTGCCAGGACCAAAAAAAGCGTAGGAGATTGTTGGGATGCCTTGAAGCAGGGAGAGGTGCTGCAACAACTGATGGATTCGTACAAGGATCTAGACAAAGAGTGGAGGGAGGATAAGGAGAGGTTCATGAAGATTATGATCTTGGATGGATGCTTCATGTTGGAGGTGATGAGAATATTTGCCAAGGGTAGTTTTAAGGACTATGATGGCAACGACCCCATCTTCAGCCGTAACGGAATGATTTCTAACCTGCCTCGGATAAAGAGGGACATGCTCATGCTTGAGAACCAGATTCCTCTTTGTGTGCTCCACAAACTATTGGCGGTCGAAAACGACAAGGTAATTATAGTTATAAATACATCCACTCTATCGCATGCACCCACAGTTAATTAATTTTTAAGAGTTTCTTATGGTTAATTTATGTGTATTCACTGTATTTTTCAAATACGTGTCTTTTGAACTATTTTCTTAATTTTTTTGACTGGGGAACTCATTTTCTTAATTCATTTATGTATGCTTAAGATTCTAAGAATACAATGACTGTCATTAGAATTGGTCAGCATTAAATACTTTTTTGGGGTAAATTTTCATCTTAAATATATACATTATTTTAAGTGGGAAGGCACTTCAGTATTCTCAAGATGTGTGAAGGTGAATTGGTGCATTTCGTATTAACGGGCCCAACATCTTGACAATTAAACAAAATCTAACTATCAATCATCTTTTTTAAAAGGAATTATCAATCGTTAGTTCCAATTTCATGTATATGCCTTTGGTACCTTAATTAAATGGCTGACATTGAATGTCATTAATGATGATGTATAATAATTAAGATAAATCTAAAACTAGAAAAATGTATTTATTCATTTTTGGTATATCAGTGCAACATACCGACCTAGAAAAATGATCTGAGACCATATATTTGTTGTGAATTCGAAGATCAATTACCCATTTATGACATGATCAATTATTATATTTGATAAAAAATTTAAAATCCACTTCAACTAGTCATGTTTCGTTATTACATCTCAAGCATGAAAAGAAAAAATATAAAAATTACATGTCCATCATCAATACATGCCTTTAATAATAAAATAATTAATTTCTCTTGAAAAATTTCTCAAGCCATCTAATTTCTAATGTCCCACTTGATAAAGTCCACTTATAAAATAACGGATCAGTCCTAATATGACTAACGAGTAGAAAATTATTTGAAAATGGATATGGGTCCAAATTAAAGTTTAATTAAATGATAAAAATAACCAATTAATTCAACAACTTAAAAGTTAGGCTTCAAATGAAAAATCAAACCCTTCCATTCAGTCCAGAAGAATCAAAAACATAAAAATCAAAGTTAAGATGATTAATTTATAGTAAAATAAAATAAATGACTTAAAAAACCGTCACGTCGTCATCAGTAGATTGCTAGGGTTCATCTTCTTGCACTGGCTTTCTCTTATTTGGACCTGGCTCAGACATTAGTCGAGGTGAAAAGGTACAGAAATCATAGTGCAATAAATAATTTTGCAATTAACATAATAAATAATAAATAGTTCTCCTCCGCAAAATTTCTAAAATGAATTTACCTTCCAAAAATATCACGAACGTCACAAAAGAGCACGACCCATCTGGTTGATTCATCTACCCAGTCACAGTTTTGCACATATTGCTTATATGATATTTCATGAACTCAAAAGTTCTTCATTTAATATATGATTCATAAGCAATCAAATTTCGTTGCAAAAAAATGAAATCCAAAGAGCATGGACGAGACTTTCCAGCAACTACGCATGAGTTAGAATTTTTTATGGAATCCGTCTACTCACATCCCACGCTAAACCAAATTGTTTCGTTCAAGCCATAATAAAATATCTCAAGTCCCATATATGTTTGTCATATATTTTATATTCATATACATAAAATAAATTGTAAAAAGTTAATAACCATATTTTAGACTTTACTTAGATCTTTTTTTGCAAAAATTTATATCCCTGAAAAAACTTAGGATTATAAAATAAATCTACCAAACACATTAAATCCAAAGCCTAAAATCTTAACATATGATATACATGCTTTATATAATTAATTAGAACAACCCAATTAATTTAAAATAGTTACAACGTAAAATGGCTAATTATTCAACTAAAATCAACTTCCAAATAAATTCACCCTTGTGTCAGTTGGAAGAAAATAGTTTTTATCTCCTTCCCACTCCAATTTTCCTATGACTGCACAATACCCAAATCCATAAACAAAATCCTATTGCTTAGCTCAAATTATGGATTGTTTGTTCGAATCCTAGGCCTCTAAGACTTCTAAATTACCCATATGACAACCGAGTTATTAAGGTTGTGAAAATAACATCCAAAAATAAAAATAAAAATACAACCCACATCCTATATAAATAATAATTGGGCAAAGCTCATTAGTAACCATTGGGCCTAAAGAGTCAACCCTTGTCATATAAGCTATCTTACGTAGACTTGGACTGGTCAATCATAAAAAATTTTAGGGTATTTAGAATCATGAACCAATGAAGTGCTTCTAGTTTAAATCATATATTTTATTTATCTTAATCATTTTTACTTTTACTATTTATTGCCACTTTTCGCTTATGTTTTTGAGGCATGCTTCTATATAACTGGGTTATGTAGAAGTGATTTCATGTAACCCTCTACATTTTTTAAAATTTGATAATTAATACAAAATTCAATTCATTCATTATATTTAACATCATTTATTTAACAAGAAAAATAAGTTTCATCTAAATCTAATATGTATATAGGCCACATTTACTAAAAAATAAGTACATTTATGTTTAAATTAAGAAAAATATTTAAATCAATTCTGATATATTAGAATATAATAATAGTTTATAGGATCATTTATCCATTTAGGAATAATATTTTTGATGATATAGATATTGAAAATACTTCTTAAAAATTGATATTTAGTGTTAAACTATTTTATTATATTGATTTTACACATTTACAGATGAAACCCATATACAATGATATTAAACAAATAAAAGAGTTTTCATGATAATACTAATGATGCTAAATACAATAGATTAAATAGATTTTTCATTAACCATCAAAATATTAATACAGAGGTGCATAGAGAAATGATTTCATAGAAGGAGCCCCATATATTTTTAATATCCTCGTCATTAAATTAGCTATAGGACAATTAATTCGATATAAAAAAAATCTGACAGGATTTTTGAAAAAAAAAAGTTACCTAGCTATCAATCAAATTTTTTTAAAAGGACTATCAATCATTAATACGACATATAATTTTGCGTCATTCCTTTGTCTGATCTACCTGCACTGATTGAAATCCAGAGCAATGTTTAAATAACTTTTGAAGTAAGTAATTGTTCAATATCTATATAAAAAATCAAAAAGCAGTGCACATACGATGCCAAAGTAGACAGTGAAAATGCATACTGTAGATCGAATTTTTAAATGATCATGGATTTATACATGCACATTATAGTGGAAACATATTTGATCATGGATTTATACATGCACGTTATAGTGGAAACATATTTGATCATGGATTTATACATGCACGTTATAGTGGAAACATATTTGATCATGGACTTATACATGCACATTGTAGTGGAAACGTATTTCCCATTTAAACATGAACGATAATCGAACATATATGGATCCTATAGCTTATTAATCAATTGATGGGTGATAGTTGCATATAATCCTAACGCGTGCAGAAAGAACAGTGCGACCTCAACCAGGAGGTAAACAAAATGGTGCTAGACTTCTTCGATATAAAAAACAAGACGCCAAAACAAACTAGTGCACCAGAGTTTCTTCATGTGTTAGACGTGGTGAGGAAAAGCATGATTGAGGACGTGGTGAGTAAAAGCACGAGTAAGGACAGGGGAGGAAAAGCAACGGACAACAGTGAAAGCTTGGATGTCATCTGGCCTGCAATACATCTGGCGGAGGCTGGAATCCAGCTCAGAAAAAGCAACAGCACAAGCCTCAAGGAAATCATCTTCCTACCCGGGCTCTTCCATGCCACCCTCAGCCTCCCGCAGCTGATGGTGGACGATTCAACCGAATCCAAATTCCTCAACCTCATAGCATTTGAGCATCTTCACACAGGCTCAGGAAAGGAAGTCAGCTCCTATGCCTGCTTCATGGACAACATCATCGACTCGGACAAGGATGTGAGCCTGCTGTGCAAGAACGACATCATCAAGAACTTTGTGGGGACTGACCAAGCAGTTGCGGATATCTTCAATATTATTTCTCGGGATGCGTCCAATGCTGGTAATCTTGATAAAGTTCATCGCGATGTCATCGCCTACTGCAACGATCCATGCAACAAGAACTGTGCTAACCTCAAGCACCGCTACTTCAGCAGCCCATGGTCAGCCATAGCATTCGTCGCTGCCACTGTTGCACTCGTCATCACCATCATCCAGTTCGTCTACACATTCCTCAGTTATTACTTACATAATGATTAACTAAATATATGCGTGGCCTCAATTCAATTCATATTGTATGTCGTGTGTATGGTGTGTGCTACTGCGCAATAATTGTTGTTTCAATGATTAAGTATTTATTTGGTGCTATATATCTTCATTAAATAATGGTGTCTTGCAACGATTCCTGTCTGAAGAAAAAATTTTCTTTGACAAAATTGAAGTGATTCCCATGAACGACTCACAAGCATTTCGAACAACGTTAGAACCGCTTCAACGGCTGCTCATCGATTCGTTTAGTTTCTGTGGCAATCAACAGTATCAGTTAATATCCTTCATTTTGCAGCTGTTTTCGATTCAATAAGCCCCAACATTAATTCTAATTGAAATCAGCCTCCAGTCGTGATTATGCCTGCTTGTTATCTTCGTAATATATGTGCTCCTTCATCTGTGTCTTGCCTTGGCCACCTTCCTCTGCTGCTGCCCTCATGAGATGTATACTAACGTAGACTAATCTTAACCATTGCTCTATGCTAGATAATCAAATCTTTAACAATTTTATATGGCCTGTGTTAGAATATAAAAATCATGACCACTAAGAATACTGTTACTATTAGTCTTGCTGGAAGATTCTACGGCATCCGCTAAGAGATCTGAACCCTGCCAACCTAACTCCCACTCTCACCAGTTGAACAGAATAATATGCATTTGTACCGTAAAAAACAATACTCCAATCCATTGAAAGTCTAGTTCAGATTGCTTTGATCGTAAAGTTTGAATAATCGAACATGGCAAATTATGATTATTGCTGCAACCATGTGCAATCATCCGCATGAATCCTGTTAAACATCCAAATTCCAAATGTCAGATAATGAAAGGAAAATTTTAAGATGGACAGATGACATCAAATTATGTCACCAACAATAACGGAAGACGTCAAATGTTACCAACAATTATAAAACGTGTCAATTTATAATTATAGCCGCTGCCAATGAAATCAACTGCATGAATCTTATTATGCATCCACAGTCCAAATGTCAGATCATGAAAGGCAAAAATAAAGATGGATTGGTAGCCTTAAATGTCAACAACCACCTGTTTATAATATCAGAATTTCCCTTTCATCATCGAACCATATATGGAAATCATTGGCAAAAAACGAAGAAGGATGAATAACAAATTCTCAGCAGACAAGGACTATCGCATCACTGGATTGCAGCAGATAGAAGCATTTAGGTCTGCCAATTGCATGAAAGTTGTAAAGAAAATAGAAGGTTACATGATAAAATGGAAGTCTATGGCATAAATCCGGGAACTGAATCATGACACTTCCGATTGGCAAAGGAATTGATAATTCACAAATTTTCATATATTTTAATAACAATTTCACACCTTTCATTATAAATCGAGCAAATTTTTTTTGAAAAGAAAATAGAGCTAATTAAATATAGATTTTATGTGAAATTTTATAGAAACTATATTTTTCATAAAATCTTTAATTTTGATACAAAATGGGTCATTGAGTTAACTTTTGAAAATATAAAATATGATAAAATAAAATTACACATACTAGGATGGTAATTCCAGCAGTTCGGCTAGCCGACATGCCAACTGCTATAGCGCAGATGGTGCTCGTCACTGGCAACAGGCGTGGAGATCCCGGTTCAGATTCGGGTAGGGAAGTACTCGAGCATAGATTGAGAAATGGGGGCCAACCCTTCGCAGGGGAAGCATCATCTTGAGAAATGGGGGCCAACCCATGGGAAGCGCTTCCTGTGCTTTTCGCAGGGGAAGCATCATCTTCACCGTCAATCTAGGATGGATGGCTACGATACAATTGGGCATTTTCAGAAAGTGAAAAAATCACGAGGGAGCATCGAATTCGATGCCAGACCCGTGCGTCACTCTCTCTCTCTCCCTGTTTCTTCCGTCTTCCTTTCCTCCGTCTTCCTTGTTTTGCTTTTGGCCAGCTACCGTAATTTGGAGATGGTTGATTTTTCTCAGAGCTATATATTTGAATTTGGTGCGGTTGAAATGGTGGCATGCTCGGTTCCAGCCTTGGGTTAATGGCTGGTGGTGGTGGATGACAACTGCTTCCTGTTTTGTTGTAGGTGAAGATGATCGAGGCTGAGGAATCAGATTTGGTGCTATTTTCATCTTGTGAATCAAGTTAGTGGGTTAGATTCTTGAATCCATGGCTAACGTGGGCATATCTGAAAAATAAAGGGCTACAGATGGTGGCTCGATTCGCCGGCTTGGAAAATGATGACCGCCACTAACATAGATGCCGAAGAAGATGGACTTATACTAGCTAGCTTGTACATCTTAGGTTGTACGAATCGTCCACCAATTTGGTAGGTTTGGGAATCAGCAATGGCTGCCCGTGGAGAACGGAGGTGGTTGAGCACGGTTGAACAGTGCTCTGATGGTGCATTTGCTATCGTGCACATGCAACTGTTTTGTAAAATCCAAAAACAACCAGCTTGTTTTGTAAAATCTCGACAACAAAAAATAAAAATATGGATTTATCTTGTAAAGTCCATTTAAGTCCCTTTAAATAGAAAGTCAATAGTTGATATTTTTAAAATTTTTTAATATAAATTATAAGAATGTTATTTTAGATAACTTTTGATAAATTTACAAACTTTCTATTAAATTGATATATTTTTAATAATTTAAACAAATATCTATATTATTTTACTTTTTGTGAGCGTTAAATTAGGATTATAGTTTTATTTTTGAAAGTCAAATATAATATAATTATTACAATTTTATATATTTATTTAAATTTCTATTTCATTTCATTTAAATTAATTATTGTTTTGAATTATATATATTTATTCCTTTTTTGAATTGTTTAATGAAAAATCCAAGTTGGCATAGTTCTAAAATGAATTATTAAAATATATCTTTTATAAAATAAATAAATGCATGTAAAATATTTTCAAAAATTTTAAATTTAATGTTGTAATATAATTTATTACAGTTTAATTTTTAAAAATTCATATATATAATAATTATTACAGTTTTGTATATTTATTAAAATTTTTATTTTATTATTAAAAATTTTCATGCAAATATAACCCACAAATTAATAGCAAAAGAATACGAACGTTTCAATTTAAATTTAAAATAAAAACTAGGATTTTATATTTTTATAAAGATCATATTTACGAGGCCTATAAAATAATTATTTAAATTTAACATTTAAATATTAAAAATAAATTAAATATAAATTATAGTTTTGGTACATATAATTAACTAATTAAATTAAATATTTATTTTTATTTCACTTTCATTATTTTCACTTCTATTTTTGTTTTACTTTCATTATTTTACCCTATGTTATTTAATTCGAGGATTATCCTATATTTTTTTGAAAAGTATCAAATTTTTACGGCCCTTTTTTACATAAAATCATACCACTTTGTTAAGATTTTATGGATATATTGGCCATATTTTTTATTTTTATTTTAAATTTATTAATTCTAGTAACAATAAATCACAATTAGTATATTAATATGTCCAATTTTATAATATTTACTATAATAATATTATTTTATAATTTTAATAAATTTTATTATAAATTTTCTATTAAATATAGTTATTTACTAAATTGATTGTTTAACCAATCCCAAAAAGTAACATATATTTATATATTAAATCTAAATTATAGTTATATATAATTTATTATAATTTCAGTTTTTAAAAAGCCATATATTTAATAATTATTACAATTTTATATATTTACGTTAATTTCTATTTCATTTAACTTAAATTAGTTATTAATTTTAGTTATAACTTTTTATATTTATTTAGTTTTAAAATTATTTAAAGGTTTGCATAGTTCTGAAATGAATTATTGAGCATATATCTTTTGCAAAATACACAAATTATGTAAAATATTTTTGAACGTATTACTTTATGATATTGTAATGGCCATAAAATTCAATGGTTTATATGTTTTAAATCAACATAATAAATTTATTACATATATAATTAATTTCTTTAATTTTTATTTTAATTCTAAATAACATTTATTTTTATTATTATACTTAATTATTAATTTTGCTACATACAAGTAAATAATTAATTAAATTAAATATTTTGTACCAATCCAAGTTTTGGAATAGTTTAAATTATGATTTTGGGATATATAATTAATAAACATCCAAAAATACTTGATGATTAAATTAGTCCAAAAAAGTCATGTATTCATTTAGTTTATTTAAATTTGAACTATAGTTTAAATCTCTTGGACGGTCAGGATTATAGATAAAAAATTTTAGGCATGAATGTAGAGGGCATACAAATTATTTCTTTTCAAATTAAAAGATACAAAATACATAAGTTTAAATCAATCCCAAAAATCATATATATTTAGTTTATTTAAATCTAAATTATAGTTTTATATAAAAAAATTTCATTGTATTTTAAATTTGATAGGACTTTATTTAGAGGTGTTCTATAACATGGAGATTTTTTATAAATTTTTAATTCAATGTAAATATTTATTAAACTGATAATTTTACATTGATTTCACTTGAAGTAAATAAATTTTTATTTTTATTTTAAATTTATTAGTCCTAGTAACAATAAATCACAATTAGTATATTAATATGTTAAATTTGTAATATAAACTGTAATAATATTATTATATAATTTCAATAAATTTTATTATAAAATTTCTATTAAAAGTAGTTATTTATTAAATTGATTATTTAACCAATCCCAAAAAGTAACATATATTTATATATTAAATCTAAATTACAGTTATATATAATTTATTATAATTTTAGTTTTACAGCGTCATATATATTATAATTTTTACAGTTTTATATATTTACATAAATTTTGATTTCATTTAATTTAAATTATTTAATATTTTTAATTATAAATTGATATATTTATTTAGTTTTAAAATTATTTAAAGGTTTACGTAGTTCTAAAATGAATTATTAATTATATATCTTTTGCAAAATACACAAATTAGGTAAAATATATTTTTCTATATATTTTTTGTTCAATATAAATATTTATTAAATTGTTTGTTTATATTGATTTCACTTGAAGTCAATAAATTTGTATTTTTAATTTAAATTAATTAATTACAGTAACAATAAATTAGAATTATTATATTAATACTTTAAATTATAGTATAAACTGTAATAACATTATTTTATAATTTTAAGAAATTTTGTTAAAAAATTTCTATTAAATATAGTTATTTGCAAAATTGATCATTTAACTAATCCCAAAAAGTAACATATATTTATATATTAAATCTAAGTCACAGTTATATATAATTTATCACAATTTTGGTTCTACAGCGTCATATAGATAATATTTTTTACTGTTTTATATCTTTACGTAAATTTCTATTTCATTTAATCGAGTGGAGTTAAAATTTTTAATTATAACTTTATATATTTATTTAGTTCTAAAATTATTTAGTCCTCGAATAAATATTTAAGTATATATATTTTGCAAAATACATACATTAGGTAAAAATTTCAAAAATTATAAAAAAATTAAATGTTATTAGCGTGGTTAGATACGGTTAGACGCGGTTAGACCCGGTTAGACACAATTACAAATGGTTAGACGCGGTTAGACACAGTTAGACCTAGTTAGACGCAGTTAAACCCGGTTAGACACAATTAGAAATGGTTAGACGCGGTTAGACACAGTTAGATTATGATGATTTCGTTAAATCGCATTATTTGAGTTTTAAATTTGGTTATTAAGATATAAATGACCTTATAAGAGCCCTAAGATTATATTACAAGTGTTAAATTATGATTAAATTATTAATGTAAAAAATTAGACATGGTTAGACGTGGTTAGACGCAGTTAGATACGGTTAGACACGGTTAGATGCGGTTAGACACGGTTAGATTATGGTGATTTCATTAAATCGTATTATTTGGGTTTCAAATTTGGTTGTTAAGATATAAATGACCTTATAAGGGCCCTAGAATTATATTACAGGTGTTAAATTAAAATTAAATTATTAATTTCAAAAATTAGACACGATTAGACACGGTTAGATACGGTTAGATCCAGTTAGACACGGTTAGACATAGTTAGATTATGGTGATTTCATTAAATCATATTATTTGGGTTTCAAATTTGGTTGTTAAGATATAAATGACCTTATAAGGGCCTTAGGATAATATTACAAGTGTTAAATTAGGATTAAATTATTAATTTCAAAAATTAGACACGGTTAGACCCGATTAGACCCGGTTAGATACGGTTATACGTGGTTAGACCCAGTTAGACACAATTAGATTATGGTGATTTCATTAAATCATATTATTTGGGTTTCAAATTTGGTTGTTAAGATATAAATAACCTTATAAGAGCCCTAGGATGATATTACAGGTGTTAAATTAAGATTAAATTATTAATTTTAAAAATTAGATACAGTTAGACACGGTTAGATGCGATTAGACCCGATTAGACCCGGTTAGACATGGTTAGACCCGGTTAGACATAATTAGTTATGGTGATTTCATTAAATCATATTATTTGGGTTTCAAATTTAGTTGTTAAGATATCAATGACCTTGTAAGGGCTCTAGGATCATATTACAGGTGTTAAATTGTGATTAAATTATTAATTTCAAAAATTAGACGTGGTTAGACACGGTTAGACGCTGTTAGACACGGTTAGATGCTGTTAGACACGATTGGATGTCGTTTGATTAGGGTGATTTTATTAAATCGTATTATCTGAGTTTCAAATTTCATTGTTAAGATATAAATGACTTTATAAGGGGCCTAGGATCATATTACAGGTGTTAAATTAGGATTAACTTATTAATTTTAAAAATTAGACGCGGTTAGACAATGTTAGATTCTATTATATTCAGAAAATAAAAAAATATTAATAAATTTTCAAAAAATCAAGAAAAATAAAAGAAATTGTTATTCTTGAGAGTACCTTAATTACATTAACTTTAAATAATATAACATAACTCCTAATAAAAATTATATTTTCCAATTTTACCAATTATAATGAAATCTTATTAAAAAAATATTTTTTATAAACTAATGTTTTTAAAAACTTTCAAATAATGAAAAATTATGTTTACATACATTTTAGTAATTGATCTATCAAATGAATGGAATAGATTGAGATTTTGTATGTATATAATACAAAATTTATCAAAAAACCAAACATACTCACATTTTTAAACAAATATATTTACGATGAAAAATTACCACATGGCCCCTGCTTCCTTTTTTTTCTCATGGGAAGCACTTCCCATGGGTTGATCCTCTTGAGAAATATGTTTAAGAATTGAGATGTTAGAGTTGTAATATAAAGATACAAAAAAAAAAGTAGCAATAGGCGCCAACAAAATGCTGCCATTAACGATGCCCTGACTATTATCAACCCTGTGCCAATTCCAAGTTGTCTCCTTTGCCCTAATTAATCTCAGCACTTAACCGACAGCTCTACTAATCTTATCCAACCATCCAAAATTGCGGTAGTTGTAACACCCCACTCGACCGATACCTCTTACGACCGGCGGCTGTTATTTGAACCTGCAAAGCTGGGTTAAGCTAAGAGAACATGGAACCATTTGTGATAGTAACTTACGAGTATGGAGTTCAATCAATAATAACAATATAATCAATGATAATAGCTATTTTATATCATAATAGAAGCTGAATTAAATTGTAATAATCAATAAAAATATTTACATCAAAAATCTCAAATTTGGCTTCTCTTTCTGACTACTTTGCTTATATATAGGGTTTTGCTTCTATGTAACCTGACTATTATATAGTAGCGGAGCTACGTAACTCTTTTAATTTTTAAAATTTAATCCTTGATGAAAATTCAATTCATTCATTATATTTAATATTATTTTTTTTATCTCGGAGATCAAGTTTCATCCCAATTAAGTATTTTATAGGTCATATTTGTTGAAAAATATGTATTCATGTGTAAATTATGAAAAACACCTAGATCCATTTACACATGTATTAGAATATAATAATCTTTTATAAAATCATTTATCCACGTAGAAATGATATTTTAGAAGGTTTAGATGTTGAAAAAATAATTTTAAAATTGATATTTAGCGTTAAACTATTTAATTACGTTGATTTTCAATGGGACCTATGCACAGTAAAATTAGATAAATAAAAGAGTTTTCATGATACTAAAAATGATATTAAATACATCCACCTATTCGTGTTTGTCAATTTCCTTGCCTTAAATAATTATTGCAAATTTATGTCCAAATACATATGCATACATGCTTAATTGAAAAATTAAATTTGCTTTCAATAGTAAGTACCAATATCTAGCATTAAAGGTATAAGGATGGATTTGGATATTTTTAGATATTTTTTTATTTTTTAAAAAATCAGTGGCATTTTTAGTAATTTAATAAAATACCACTGATTGTTTAAAAATTCAAAAAAATCTAAAAATCTTCAAAAATGGTAAAAATTGATACATATGTTAAATACACCTAGATTAACATTTGTGTGGAAAAAATTTTAGAAAAAATGAAGTTTTCCAGCTGAGTGATTTCAATGTACCATGATGCATTAGAAACAGTTTCGGCTGGGAATACCCTAGTACCGAAAAAACCCGCCCACCTTTGCATTCTTCAGCCGCGAAGTGACGAGGATGATGCACAAGCATAGCTCGCTACCAGCAGATTTTATAGAAATATTAAGCTTTTTTTTTTTTTTTATAGTAAACACGTTAGATTACGTTTTGACATGCCTTGTTTTATTGGTATAGAGATACAAAAACTATTCTTTTAGTAAACATGTTAGATTCTGTTTTCACATGCCTTGTTTTATTGGTATAGACGCATAAAAACTATTCTTTTAGTAAACACGTTAGTTTATGTTTTGACATGCCTTGTTTTATTGGTAATACCATTCGTACTGTCATACATATGCTAAAAATAAAAATTATGATTCAAAAATCTGATATTAATTTTCCACCGCAACAAACAAAATACAGCATGAGCCTGGCCCAGACAGAAGCCATGTAATGATTAAATAATGGATAAATATTCAGAGCAAATATGTGTACTAAGCATCAATATACAGGTGTTTTGAGTTTTTTTTTCATTTTTATATGAGCTCATATGTAATTTTTATGGTTTAAAAATAGCAAACATTATTATATATATTATAATTTTAAAAACCAATAATTTTTACTCTCATAAATGAGTGTGAAAATTGTTGATTTTGTAAATTATTAAAAATGATAAATTTTATGTACATAAACTAATATGTAGGGCCACATAAAATAAAAAAGAAAAACAAAATATGTAAAGAATACTTAATTAAATACCCTTATGTGTTGAAATTTGATACATATATATGTATTGAATTGCTGCCTTTCTTTAAATATTATATTCTTGTCCATCAAAAATTATACAAGTGAAATTTATCCTTATGAGTTATGAATTAAGAATGTGTTTGAGAAGTATAAAACTTTTTGACGAATAGCTTTTCGTATAAAAGTTATTAAATTGGAAGAAAGTGATGTGATATAAATATAATAGGGGTAATGATAAGATGTAAAGAAAATAAGATTAAAATAGATCAGTTAGTTGTATGGGTAGTTGTGTAGAAATAATTAAAAAATAGAATAGTTGTATAAGAAGATGTGAAAAAATAATCTTAAAATAGAATAGTTATAAAGAGTAAAAAGTTTTACTTTGACATTTTCTTTTCTTTATCAAACACACTGTAATTTGAAAAACAACTCTATTTTTTAAACTCAATCCGAACCCTTCTTACCCGGACTAGAGTTAATGATATGGGGTTAAACCGGATTAGAATTCATGATATAGGATTTAGTATTAGTTTCAACTTGGACTTAAAATATAGGGTCAAAATATATACGAAGTTCGGGGCTGGTAAAACATGGCCGGCGTGCGCCCATATTTGTGATGCAGCCCAACCGTTGTTTCAACTAAGGGTTTTAATGGATTAGTTCAAACTATTAAGTGGGTTTTTCCAACCCGAACTGGCTGGTATTTAAAACATGCGATTTTAGGTTCTTTAAAAAAGTACATATTTTTCAACAATATCATGTTTGACCTAGTTTGGAATTGATTAATCTAGGTCCAGGTCTTCATGCTTTTTCTTCTTTTTAATTATCGAGGCGCACGTTTCAATGAACTATTTGCATAGGCTGAATGATGAATTACGTACAGTAATAATAATATGATCACCATTAGGAAATATGCCACAAAATCATTATCTTAAAATTCACATTTTAAAATCTGTCGTAGAAACGTTCTTCATATAATTATTTTAAATTTTGTTATAAAAATACTTCTCATATAATTATTTTTAAATTTATTGCAAAAAAATTCTCCATATAATTATTTTAAATCTATCTTTTTATGAATTAATTTGAAAAAAAATAACTCTATGTAAAATCCCGTTCCGGCCTCGTTCTAACCCAGCTCGGATCCTCTTTGACCCAAACTAAATTTGATGTTACTGAGTTTGGTACCGAGTATAACCCGGACCCGAATACACAGTGCCAAAGTAGGTAGTAGATCCGGGCCAAGTAAAACTGCCATGGTGTTATACCCACGTATGTTTTTTGTTCCCAGTGTACCCTCGAAGACTTAAAATTTCTTCAGTACCCATGCCGTCAGTCAACTGCCGTTAAGGACTAAACAAAATTACTATTTTGCCTATCAGTTATGGGCTGCATTAACTGCCTGCTGATTTTGCTTGGAGAAGCCGAATTTGAAAGGACTCAACGCCAAACTTAAAGAAGGAAATTTTCACCGGTTGGATTTTCGTGTTCGCCTCTGTAAGTAAGGTTGGAGATACGTTGCAGAGAATGGCTGTTGATTGGGAGTAGCTCATCGAATGGGAAAAAATGGGCGTTGCTGTAGTCTAGCAGTGCTCGACGGCGACGGTCTCCCTGAACACTTGAGATGGAGATGCATCGGTTGCAGATCTATTCCCAAATCAGCTGCTTTGACCCAATTGATTATTGTAATCTCGCCATTGCATATTGCCGCTGTTTTTCGTTTTGGGCGTGGACGCTTTCAAAAATCTGAGTTTTAAACCGATTTGGGCGTGTTCTTCTTTGTTAGCGGTTTCAACCGGAGTAGCGCCGATCGGTTTGGGCAGTCGGATAGCGTTCTTCCACAAAATCTCTTTGGCTTTTTGACCTGATTGGGTTTCATCCTGTTAGGTGGGTTTCCTCCCACGTAAAGTCAAGTGGGGGGCCCCACCCATTTTGTCTTTATTTGCAATTTTCTTCACCTACCTTTGGCTTCATTCTCCTTTGCTTTCGGCGGAATGGGAAGAAATAAGAGGGAGAGAGAAATACAGATCTCGATACGACTCTTCCCTCTCGCAAGAGAAAAAATTCGTCGTCGTCGTTCTCTTCAGTCTCAGCAGCAGCAGGAGGTCCGACAGAAGAGATTCAATCCTCCAGGGCTTCTACGGCAGTTATTTTTTTCAGCCATCAAGCGATAAAATTCTGCCGTCATCTCAATTCGGTGAGATCCATCCGTGATTAATTTCTATGTTGAAATCCATCCATATCGTGATGATGAAATCCTCTAGATTTAACTAAAGAAGACATTGCTTTGTAATCCCATTATTCTATAGTGGAAGTTTTACCTGGACTGGGTCCCGTGGTTTTTCCCCTTTATTAAAGAGGGATTTTCCACGTAAAATTGTGGTGTGTTTTTCTGTGGGTTTGGTTATTTATTATTTGTGATATTTGTTGTCTGAGATAAATTATTCCTGTTTAATCTACACAAAAGGGGATAGCCTAAAATCCCAACAAGTGGTATCAGAGCCTGGTCTGTTTTACATAATTTCTTGTGTGGATTAGATGGAAGAAACTTCATTCACAATGGTCAAACTCACATCATCAAATTACTCAATATGGAAAACAAGGATGGAAGATATTTTGTATTGCAAAGAACTTTACCTGCCTATTAAAGTGAAAGGAGTGAAGCCAGTGGATAAATCTCAAGATGATTGGGATGTGTTAAATAGAAAAGTTGTTGGGCATATCCGACAATGGGTTGATCAGAGTGTTTTTCACCATGTTGCTAAGGAAACTGATGCATTCAAGTTATGGGAAACATTAGAAAGCCTATATGAACGCAAATCAGCTGTAAATAAGGCTTTTCTAATTAAAAGGCTTGTTAATATGAAGTATAAAGATGGACAAAAAGTTGCTGAGCATTTGAGCAATTTCCAAGAAGCTTTAAATGATTTATCCAGCATGAAAATTATATTTGCTGATGAAGTGCAGGCATTACTTTTGTTGAGTTCCTTGCCAGACAGTTGGGAAACCTTGGTAATTTCACTCAGTAACTCTGCTCCTAATGGTGTTGTATCAATGGATGTGGTGAAAGACAGCATGTTTAATGAAGAGGCAAGACGGAGAGAACAAGGTACATCCGTCAATTCTGAAGCACTAGTTACAGAAAACAGAGGGAGAAATCAGCACAGATATTCTCGCAATAATAATGATCGTGACAAGTCTAAATGGAATCGTGATAATTCAAGAAGGAGATCAAAGTCAAGAGGAGTCAAATGCTATCACTGTGGTAAGCCTGGACATGTAATTAAAGAATGCAGAAAGTTGAAAAGAGAGGAAGAATATAAAAAGAAAAATGAAGAAAAGAAAGATGACACAGAAAAAGCAGCAGTTGCATTCAAAGATGACGTTGTCATAGCTTGTGATGTTAATTGCTTTGCCAATGATGTGCCTACATGGGTAATAGATTCTGCAGCTTCTTCACACGTTACTCCATGTAAAGAGTTCTTCTCATCTTACACTAGCGGAGATTTTGGCTATGTAAGGATGGGAAATGATGGCAGATGCAAGATTCAAGGTATTGGTGATGTTTGGCTAGAGACAGACATGGGATGCAAACTGGTGTTGAAAAGTGTCAAGCATGTTCCAGAACTTCGATTCAATTTAATCTCTGCAGGACAGTTAGACAATGATGGATATTGTCATCAATTTGGTGGTAGTAAATGGAAACTGACGAAAGGTTCTCTTATTTCCTCTTATTTTAGCTAAGGGAAATAAGACTGACACTCTTTACAGATCTCATATGAAGATTGCTAAGGGAGAAGTGAATGCAGTGGAGCACGAATCCTCCTCAGAGCTATGGCACAAGCGACTTGGCCACATGAGCGAGAAAGGTTTGAATATTCTTGCTAAAAAGCAATATTTGCCTAAAGGTTTACCTCTAAAATCATGTATTGATTGTTTAGTTGGAAAACAACATAGAGTTGCATTTCATAAATACCCTCCACATAGAAAGCATGATATACTTGATCTGGTGCATACTGATGTGTGTTCTATGGGTGATAGAACTCTTGGTGGTGCTATATACTTTGTTACTTTCATTGATGATCATTCCAGGAAAGTATGGGCTTATGCAATAAAGGCCAAAGATGAGGTTCTAAGTATCTTCAAGCACTTCCAAACTACTGTTGAAAGAGAAACAGGAAAGAGATTAAAATGCGTTCGTGCCGACAATGGTGGTGAATACAGAGGACCGTTTGAAAGATACTGCAGTGAACGTGGTATCAGACTTGAGAAGACAGTTCCCAAGACGCCTCAACAGAACGGTGTGGCAGAGAGAATGAACAGAAGTATTTGCGAAAGAGTCAGGTGTATGCTCTCTCATGCAAAATTATCAAAGTCCTTCTGGGGTGAGGCAATGAGAACTGCGGTTGATTTGATTAATCTATCTCCTTCAGCTCCTTTGGACGGTGAGATTCCAGAAAAGGTATGGAAAGGAAAAGATATTTCTTATGAACACTTACGGGTATTTGGTTGCAGGGCATTTGTTCACATTTCTAAGGATGAAAGATCCAAGTTTGACAGTAAAACTAAACAGTGTATCTTCCTCGGCTATGCACATGAAGAATTTGGTTATAGATTATGGGATCTTATTGACAAGAAGATTATTAGAAGCAGGGATGTAATCTTCTTCGAAGATCAAACAATCGAAGACTTTGAGAAAACTGAAAAGGCAAAGTCTCCAGAAGAAGGCCCAGTTGATTTGAGGTCGTGTACTCCACCTGTTGCGCATACAGGAAATGGGGGAGATATACCAAATGCTACACCAGAGCAACCAGATGAGCAAGCTGCTCCACATCCGTTAGTTGATAATCAATTGAGAAGGTCTGTAAGACAACGTCGGCCATCAGAAAAGTATCCTCCTCATGAATATGTGATGCTTACTGATGAAGGTGAACCTCAAAGTTATCAGGAGGCAGTGTCCCATGAATGCAGTGAAGAATGGATGGACGCCATGCAAGAAGAGATGAATTCCTTGCATGAAAACCATACGTATGAATTAGTAAAGTTACCTGCAGGCAAAAGAGCACTCAAGAACAAGTGGGTTTTCAGATTGAAAACAGATGAAAATAGCTCACGGCCAAAATACAAGGCAAGATTGGTTGTGAAGGGATTTGGTCAAACAAAAGGTATTGACTTTCATGAGATCTTCTCACCCGTGGTGAAGATGAATTCAATTAGAGTTGTTCTAAGCTTGGCAGCTAGCTTGGATCTGGAGATTGAGCAGCTTGATGTAAAGACAGCATTTCTTCATGGTGATTTGGAGGAAGAGGTATATATGGAGCAACCTGAAGGTTACAAGGTCAAAGGAAAGGAGGATTTTGTGTGTAAATTAACAAAGAGCCTATATGGACTGAAGCAGGCACCAAGACAGTGGTACACAAAATTTCAGTTCTTTATGAGACAGCACGGGTACAGTAAAAGTATGTCTGATCCATGTGTATTTATCAGAAAATTCTCCACTAATGATTTTATTATTCTTCTGTTATATGTGGATGATATGTTGATTGTTGGTCATGATACTAACAAGATTCAGAGATTAAAACTGCAGTTGAATAAATCCTTTGCTATGAAGGATTTGGGACCGGCTAACAGAATACTTGGCATGAAAATTGTTCGTGATAGGAAGAACAAAAGGCTTTGGCTATCACAAGAAAGCTATATTAAAAAGGTGTTAGAAAGGTTCAACATGGGCGAGGCGAAACCTGTTTGTACTCCACTTGCAGGTCATTTCAAATTAGGCTCTCATCAATGTCCTACAAGTGAAGAAGAGAAGGAACAGATGAAAATAATTCCTTATTCATCTGCTGTCGGTAGCTTAATGTATGCAATGGTGTGCACAAGACCAGACATCGCCTTCGCAGTTGGAGTAGTAAGTCGGTTTCTTTCAAATCCAGGAAAAGAGCATTGGGAAGCAGTGAAGTGGATCCTCAGATATCTTAAAGGTACCTCCAAAGCTTGTCTATGTTTTGGTTCTGATAGACCTGAACTTAAAATTTACACAGATGCGGACTGGGCTGGTGATGTAGATACCAGAAAGTCCACTTCAGGTTACTTGGTAACATTTGCAGGGGGAGCAGTGTCATGGCAATCAAAATTGCAGAAGTGTGTTGCGTTGTCTACTACTGAGGCAGAGTACATTGCTATAACAGAAGCAAGCAAAGAGCTTCTATGGATGAAGAAATTTCTCAAAGAATTGGGAATGACTCAGGAAAAGTACATCATATACTGTGACAGTCAGAGTGCTATTCATCTCAGCAAGAATCCTACTTTTCATTCAAGATCTAAGCATATTCAGGTGCGTTATTGTTGGATTCGTGATATCTTAGAGTTGAAGATGTTGCAACTTGAGAAAATTCACACAGATGACAACGGATCAGATATGATGACAAAAACTGTAACTAGCGAAAAGCTAAGGGTATGCAGAGAGATGACAAGTTTGCTAGAGCCCTTTACGTAGTCGGAAGGGGGAGATTTGTTAGGTGGGTTTCCTCCCACGTAAAGTCAAGTGGGGGGCCCCACCCATTTTGTCTTTATTTGCAATTTTCTTCACCTACCTTTGGCTTCATTCTCCTTTGCTTTCGGCGGAATGGGAAGAAATAAGAGGGAGAGAGAAATACAGATCTCGATACGACTCTTCCCTCTCACAAGAGAAAAAATTCGTCGTCGTCGTTCTCTTCAGTCTCAGCAGCAGCAGGAGGTCCGACAGAAGAGATTCAATCCTCCAGGGCTTCTACGGCAGTTATTTTTTTCAGCCATCAAGCGATAAAATTCTGCCGTCATCTCAATTCGGTGAGATCCATCCGTGATTAATTTCTATGTTGAAATCCATCCATATCGTGATGATGAAATCCTCTAGATTTAACTAGAGAAGACATTGCTTTGTAATCCCATTATTCTATAGTGGAAGTTTTACCTGGACTGGGTCCCGTGGTTTTTCCCCTTTATTAAAGAGGGGTTTTCCACGTAAAATTGTGGTGTGTTTTTCTGTGGGTTTGGTTATTTATTATTTGTGATATTTGTTGTCTGAGATAAATTATTCCTGTTTAATCTACACAAAAGGGGATAGCCTAAAATCCCAACACATCCTACCCAACGGCTCAGGCCTCAAGCTAATCACAAATAATGATTGTTTTCCCCCTATTCGATATTCCCTGTTCCTATCTCCCCTTTTCTCTACCATCCTTAAGTCTTCCAAATCAACAGAGAAGAGTGCAGTGTTGCCTAGATTCTCTGATTGGGAATGGCAGAGAAAAGATCGATCGTGTTTTGCTGACGATACTTGCTGGATTAATGGACTCACTTACCTCCGATTTGCAGAGGAGATGCTGAAGAGGTTTGATGTCTTATTGCCGATAGTCATTGAAATCGGCAGAAAAGAGTATTTGCATTTAGTGTCTGGCTGTGCACTTAACAGGCAGTAGTGTTGAATGTGTTTATTTTAACTATGGGTAATTTAGTAATTTAAAGAACATTAAATGTTAAAAAAGTCACATTGCTAAAAGTAACTGACGGTCTTCTGAGGTGGTGGGTATATAAGGAATTTGGACGAAAATTTGCAGGTATATTTTTGAAAGTTGTCCTGAAATATGTTTTAAAAATCTAAATCATTTATCACATTTACTCGTATGTATTTGTTTATGGTGCTATGAATTGTAAAGTTTTATATATTATATTTATACGTTTTATTATTCTAAAAATTTTTAATAGCTAAATTTCACTTTAAAAAATTACTACTTTTTACCACACAAAAGCTTACAATGAAAATTATTTTTAGAAATATAATAAAATAATATGTGCTATATGCGATAAATAGAGTAGATTTTAAGAAATATATGTTAATAAATTAAAGAAAAATTTTTAAATATAGTATAAATTTTCACCTTAATTCCTTTTTATACTCACAAAATTTTGAAAAATTCCTCTTGTACCTGAATTTTTTGAGAAATTCATTCCATATTCCCATAATGTTATGTTCCTTAAGCTACAATGAAATTTTTAAATTTTCTTATTCTGTTGATCATCACATTTATTCTGTTAGGGGTCTGACCATTTGAGTCCAAAAATATATTTTTTTAAATTTTTTTTATAAAACTATTATCTCGGAGTATTTGATCCAAAATCCGCGTTTCACTATTTTCAAAAATGTGCATATATTTTTTGAATTTTTGAACATAGGTATTTTAATAATTGTTAATTATTAAGAATTATTAAAATGCCACAACATTTAAAAATCCAAAAAAGATATACACTCATTATCGCAAAATGATAAATTTTTCTTTACGAACCAAATACACTTGGAATAACATATTCGTATACAAAAAGATAAATTTCTCTTTTCCCTACAACATTTATCCTTTGTTTCTTTTATACTCACCACATTCGGATAATTTTCGTAAGTGCCGATAATATTTCAACCTAATTCCTTTAACGCCCACGTGCCTAAGACAGCTTAAACGCCTGTCAAGGGCACAAGGAAATGACATGTTTGCCCCTTAAGTGTAGCCTACCTCCGTTAGCAGATGAACAAAAGCAACAATGGCAGCCGTTTTTCAGTATCATGAAAATCAGCCACAGAATGTAGTGTCTTTCCGTATGGCAGCGGCTGCATCCATCGATTCTAGCGGAATTCTAGCCCGTCGATGAAATTCCAGCGGAAGAAAGGTTGCGCAACTGAGTCACGCTTGCACTCAGCATCCATGAACATCGCTATCAGGGAAAAGATGCACCGTAGCAGGCGGAGCAGGTCGGAGTCATCTGATCGGCTGAGACGGAGACAAATTGACGGCTACTGCTTCACCTCCAATGACGTGAATGGCATTGAAGAAGAGGGGCACAGCCAATGGCTGTTCTGC
Source organism: Annona cherimola (assembly GCA_030490835.1). Classification (NCBI taxonomy): domain Eukaryota; kingdom Viridiplantae; phylum Streptophyta; class Magnoliopsida; order Magnoliales; family Annonaceae; genus Annona; species Annona cherimola. The sequence goes on from JASFXW010000074.1 coordinate 142,761, forward strand.
TGTGACGGAGGCTCCAAGCCTTCGTGTCGATGGAGAGATCCTCCAAGCCCTTGATGATCTCGACCTAGTAAAGTAGCAGGCTCCGCCGCCCAGCGCCCATCCAGGAGATGAAATCCCCAGCAGCTGAGGCTCTCTCTTGCATGCTTTTGGTTCCAAAAAATCAAAAAATGATTTGTGCAGGAAGGCAGCCACTTCGAACAAGTGCTTCAGTTGTTCGATCCGAAACAAGAGAAATAAGTCGTGAGTAAAATCCTGCTTTCTCTGCTTCCATCCTTGTCAAACGACATGCAAGGAGAAGAAAAATGTTAGCATTGGCATATCTCGAGCATTTAGAAAGGCTTGCAGAAGCGGAAGTGACAAGCGGATTTCGATCTCCATCGCAAGCTGCACAAGGTCTCCCGCGTCAGCTCTGTCTCGGTGGATTCTTTCGAAAGAAGATGCATTACACTTTACACCATTAAATTTGGCAGCTCAGCTTCACTCCTCCACATCGTCGGGCAATGACCTAAATTGCAATCGCATGCAGTGTCTTCCGTCTGGCTGATGTTGGGTGGAACGAGATCGCAATGACGACATGCCGATTTGGCAGCTCAGCTTCTAATTTCGTATTATATATATAAAAAAATAGAATCGTTGGAACTTCGTTTTCCTTTTCCCATTTTCCCTCTTACAATCCCTAATTTCTGGAGAACCAGCATCATTCAATCCGGTGGGTGTACCGCCCACGACAGGGATACGAAGGTCGCGGTTATTGGGAGGCCGATGGTCGCGGTGGCACATACACACATTTTTTTATTAATTTTTTTTTATATAAAACTGTTAATATAAATATATAAATTTTTAATATTTTTGGAGTATTTTAGATATTTATTTTTCATTTTTGAAAATCAATGACATTTTAGGTCCTAATGATTTTCAAAAATTAAAAATAAATATTTAAAATATTCCAAAAATGATAAAAATTTATACACATATTAAATACATATAGATTAATAATATTGTAAAAAAATTTGGAAAAAATAAAAAAGTAAGTGCATGCTTTCGAGCGCATGCGATAGGATCCGTAGGATTGTCGGAAGAAGCGAACCGAAGTAGATGATGGGCAATTCACCATTTTTAAAAAAGAAAGTCGAAATTTTTGTCTCCTTAAAACATAACTGGACGGAAAGCGACGGGCATAGGCATTAGAGGAATTACGGACAAAATATTATGGACATCAGGAAAATTATTGAAATCTCATTGGTACAAAAAGGAATAATAGGCAAATGTAAAGGAATTAAAAGAATTTACCCTAAAAAATATATATATATAGATGTTTTTGGCCTTTGCGACCAGTTGCCTTTGATCAGGCACTACTGTGTTCTGGTTTTAGTTCATCCAATATATTTTTATTCGCGGTCAAAAGGCCAGCTGCTTGGAAATGTGGGGATTGTTCGGATGAACAAGCGGACAAGGATACTTGCATTTTCTAAGATCTTTACCTAGGAATGGTTGAGGGGCAGTATGGGTACGGAGGAAACGCTATTTTCTCCTAAACCAACTCTATTATCAACTTTGGATAGGAAAAGCTTTCACAACTCAGGTTCGATTTTTGATATAATGCCCCCAATCTGCACAGCATCGTGCATGTGTTGTCCTATTGGATAAATCAAACAATTTTTAAATAAAAAAACGTCGTTTATTCAACAATTTATTAAATTATCAGGAAGATGAACAATACAGATCACCATAACTTTCTTTGTAAGAACCAAATGAATCATCATCATCTAGTAATCAAGCTATTACAATAATCTAAACGGATTGTTAAATAATTTTTGTGGACAAAATGGAAATCGGGCTTATTTGAACTCTAACCCGATCACATTTACAAAAGGGGTTTACTGGGCTCGAGTCGTAGAAAAGCGAGTTTTAACACCATTAGAAATTGGGGTTCGGCGGGCCGAGTTCGGACTCAATTCAGCCCAAGTTGCACCCCTACTTACAGTGGACTCGTGTGAATTATATCGAACTTTAATAATCAAATTATCGCAGTTCTATTATTTGAAACCTACAATGATTACCTTAAACCTATTGTGAAAGGTGGATCAAATTTAATGAAATAATTATAGTGGAGGTCAAGGGAAGATGACTAACTTACAAAATTAGAGATTTTGAAACTTAATGAAATTATCTGAACCAGCTTTGAAATGACATAATAGATTTCAAGCAAAGATTGACTAACTGTTAAAATCCTTTATCTGAATTCATTATGACTTTATGAAAAAATATAGTAACTAGTGAATATTATAATAGAAATACCATGTCTTAATTGATAACTAATAGAATTTTTTTTGGGCATTAATAACCAATAGAAGTTAAGACTCAATTTTCCGCTTTAATTGCAAGTTCTCCTGTACAATCTTCATCATCGGTTTGTCTTGGGAATGCCATTCGCCACTTTCGAATGCAGATTAAGCTCTCAACAAGGTTCGGTGTCAATGAATTGTGACAATAATCTAAGACACTTCCTCCCGTGCCAAATGGAGATTTTGAAGCCACAGTAGAAATAGTAGCTAAAACATCTCTAGCTACACAAGATAATACTCGAAAGTTAGAAGCAACCCACTATGCTAAATCTTCAAAATCATCATAATCTTCCCCTAATGCTCATCCAAGTACGATCCACCTCAGTTCTCCACCATAATTTTTTATCATTTTCCCATTGCTGAAATGCCGACCTTTTCACATTCGATGTGCTCTTTGCTTCAATGCTTTGCATATTCGTTCACTTGTTGATCCCATAGTATAGAAGAGTATTGCATATGTGCTTTGCATGTTTTGTAAAGCTTTAACAAAGCACCCTTCACTTTCTTTGAAATTTCTTCGACTTCATTTGGCTCAAAATATCTTCAATAATACGATCCTGTGTTTGCTATTCTGTATCGTGGATTCAAAACAAGTGCAATTACCAATAACATATTCCCTTTTTTAATCAATGGAGCGACAATAGGGATGAGATGGAGTCTGGTCACATAACAAGCGTGGATGATGGCAAAACCGACGAGCTCGCCAGCAAATCGCAATCTCTCTCCTCTCTTTATTTGGGTGGGTTTTTTCTGTTCCATCTACTGAAGGGGCGAAATCGAAAATACAAAGGGGATGTAAGCTGTAAAATTTTCAACTTTTGAATGGATGATGAGATGATGCATATCGACAGCTGGATGGCAGCGGATGAGGGGCACACTGAAATTCCATTGCGACCTGGCGCATTGAATCAGAACTCATATATATTGTCGCCATGGGAGTTACTGGAGGCGGTGTTGGTTTACGTCCGAAATTTTCTTTCTGTGTTTTTTCTGAATATATTCATTACGTTTCACCGTTTCAAAAATCTTAGATATGTCCCCTATATTTGCACAAAATGCCAGATATATCCACTTAAATGTTTGTCAGTTAACTTATAGACCGTCTGATGCATTCCAAGTTTAATTTTTTAAATGCCTAAAATACCCTTAGTATATAAATAGAGATGCACTTTCACAACACCGAGCAATAATATAACACTCTACCCTTGTGAGGTGTCACGAATAAGGTCTACTATTTCAAATTTGAGAACAAAATTTCTCAAGATGGAAATAGATACCAGATGCAAAACCATATGAATTTAACTGATACATCTTAAGTCTACTCCTTATGGAGTTATTATACATATTTCGTGTCTACGTCAATACAAATAAGCAATTTAAGATAATTTGAATAAAAATCTAAAATTAATTGTCCTTTGCTCTGCTAGTTTCGTCTTTTTCCCATTTTGATGAATGCTTTAATTTATCATTGTATCCCTATGTGTCCACTGAAAAAAAAAACTATGTGAGCTGAAAGCTCAATAAGTAAAAATAATTTTTTTTAAAATTCATTTTGCAATCACTTTGATTTTTAAAAAACAAACACAACATCTACATTGTCTTTGATGCACAACAAACTCTAATTAATAAAAATTTAAACGTCTTTATATATGTGCATACATATGTCAATTCTAAATTATGTATTCATACTATGGGTATTGCTATCTGCTCGTGCTCGCGTGCAGCCACGCTACACATTCATAAGCTAATTCATCTTCTTTAGTAGTCATGAGGTCACTACCCGGGTACTACCATACTACTTTACTCACTGTCGGAAAACCCAATATGCAATTATGCATCATGCTCATGCATTGTGACTAATGCACTACTTAAATTCACTATTTACATGATTTAGAAATAATAATGATCATATTTGAATAAACCAACTTGAAAGAAAATTTCAATTTAAATAAATAATCACATTTCATAGCAAAATACAATATTTACATAATATTTTCAAAGTCATGCTTTGGTAAAAGTTTACTTACCTTTAAATAAACTTTAAAACTCATAAACTCATCTTTTCTAATTTTCTGTAGTAGCCTCAAGTCTCTTTTCCTAATTTTTATCACAATATGTTCATTATTTCACTCTGGTTTTCATAAATATTATTTAAAATTTCATTTATGACTTTTCCAAAATTTCTCATAATTTTAATAAATCAAAATTCTATTTCTCTTATATTATTCCACTTTTAAACAACTTTTTTTCTTATATATAAACATAAATTTGGACTCATACTTCTTTAAATACTTACTTTAGATTTTTCATATTTTTCATATTTTTTGTAATTTTTCATAATTATTTATTTATTTTTATAACATCACACCTTTAAATAATTTCATTTCTTATAAAATTTATAAGTTTAAACTCATTTAAGCTTCTAAATATTGACTTTAATTTTTTGGGTATTTTTCATAATTTTCTGTATTTTTTTAAATTTTTCTATATTTAAAAATTTTTTCTTTTATTTTTTTCCTCGTCGATCGGCCGATGGTTACTAACGTCGGCAGTTGGCCGCCGGTGGCTACTGTTGGTGGGCTGGAAGTTGGGCTAGGCTTGATGCTTGCTTGGAAGAGGGTGAACTTGTTTATATGGGTTAGACTTTGTCTCTATGGGCTTAGACTTTATTTCTGTGGGCTTGAGCTTAAGCTTGAGCTTCTTAGTTTATTGGGGTCGTAAGCCTACCAGTCCAAAATTTTTTATTTATTTATTTATTTCAATGTTCCATATTATCTAAATACAATAACTTATATCTCTTAAGATAGGTATCGTTTGATCTGAAATTTTTGGAGTAAGATTCTAATATTATGTTTTATAATCTAGATGGTCCATTTCTTATTATAATGTCTCTATCATCAGATTTAACATAATGGGTTTAATAAATGGTTAAAATTAAATATCACTTTAAATAGCTATTTAACTAGTTTTTAACAAAATTAATCCATCATACACACTGTAAAATCCCTCAACTAATGTTTTTAATGGTTCAGATAATTATTTCTATATCTGTATTTTCTTGTATTTATTTTTTATGTTTTTCTCTTAAAATACATATTCACTACTCCACATTATGTGTAAAAATTGCTATATTTAAAAATCTGTAACTCTGATCATGCTGAAATTTTACAAGTAAGCTAAAAATAATAATTTTCTTCTTGTTGTATGGTCAAAATTTTCTGATCATGTCTAGAAATATGTTTAGTTTATTATATAACATTTTATACCCTTTACTTACTACTCTTTCTTGAAATAAATAAAAATTGCAACACCAAAAATCCTGATAATACTTCCATTACTAATTAGTTATGCTAGAAATATCATGAATGACTTAGATCTAAAAAATAAGTTCCGTATATTGTGAAATGAACGAGATTAACATACCTTCAATGTCCTCTTCTTCTTCGGTCAGTTGCCCTGTTTCGTTTCTTCCTCTGTTTTTTTAAACGACAAAATCATCTCTTACGCCCCCTTCTTATACTGATGCATTTGTTAAACGGCTGGGATTAAATGCCATAAATCCCACCGTTTATTTATTTAATTATTTTTTAAAACGTGTCTCTTCCCTTTCAAGTGCTGGCCGTTAAAAATACTGTACGGTACTCCATCATCTCCTTAAGCTATGGTTGTTGTCGCCGATCCCACTAATGTATCCCTTCTCTTTTCTGAACTTTTTCGATTTTGCTTTCTCTCGCCTCTAGCCTAGCCTTCCCAAGAAGAAGAGCGAGCACTGCTGTCGCCGCTGATCTGGAGCATACAAATGGATGAATAGAAGCGGTATGAAATATGAGCTATTTTTATTATGTGAAAACAAATACTAAAAGGGACAAGAAAAGAAAAGGGCCAAAAAGGAGAGAAATGCCAAAATATCTATCAATTATCTTATAAAGTCAAATATGGGTCAAAAGCCAAAATCCACGTATTGATTTCTATATGGACTCATGTCAAATTATAAATAGTTTGTAGATTGATTCTTACTATCTATCAATGATTTGTTTTAAGCGTCAATATTTCTATCATGTACTATGATTTGGATATTGTCAGCTTTTATTAGTTGCAAATTTAGTAAAGTCTTTAGTTATAATTTTTTGTTAGAAGATTTATACTTGTTGCTATTTTTTGTTGCTTAATATAGCTAGATTAATTGAATAAAATTTTTTAGATTAAAAAATATTTGCAAATTTAGTAAAGTTTGTAGTTATAATTAGTTGCTATTTTGCATAACTTTCAAAAACTATTTTTTAAAATAATTTTAAATAAATTTTTTAGTTAAAAATATTTAAATTTAATAATATTATATGATAAAAATATGAAAATATGCAAATTATTAGTGATAAGATACTAAAATTGGTGCTTCGATGGCACATACTATATGCATATGGAATAAAAAATTTTAAGGTTTAAAATGCGAATATTTAAAGTCAGAGGGCTTAAAATACAAATGGTATTTTAGACATTTTACAAGATTTTAATATTGATTTTCAATGTCGCGAGGGTCAGGGGTCTAAAATGCAAAAAAACTTCATAGGGTTTAAAAGCTAATATGCGAACTTCAGAGTTTAAAATGCAAATATGTAAAGTTAGAAGGTTTAAACACAAAATCCCCTGCAATGTGCATTTTAGTCATTTTGTAAGATTTTAATGGTGTTTTTTAACGCTGTGAGGGCTCAGGCTCTAAAGTACAAAGAACTACATATGGCTTAAAATACTAACATACAAATTTTGAAATTTAAAATGCAAATCTGCAAAGCTAAAAAGTTTAAAATAAAGTAGTAATAACATTTTCAACCTCCCTCATCTTTATCGAATTTTTGTTAGAGTGGGAGGTACTTATTAGTTGGTTATTTATAAATACTCAGTCAAGGGGGTATTACATTGACCCGTATGGCTACCTAGTGGGTAGGTAATTAGGTATATAATTATAAAACTCTTAAAGTATTTATTTTATAAATGATTCTATGGGAGGACTATTTTAAGATTTTCCAAAATCCTTTTAACCTTCCCTCCCCATGCATGAGTTTTCCTGCAGCCATAAACAGGGGTAAAAAGAGAAAAAAACATAAAAAGAGGAGAGATGGGGAGGAAGAAGGAGGATTTTCAGAAGATTTTTACAGGATTTACAGTGGAGTAGTAGTGGATTTTATTTGGAAGAGTTTGAAGTTTGAAAGATTTTGAAAAAAAAAGTTAGTGGAAATTAAGTAAGCAATTTCTTTTTAATGTTTCTTTATTTTTTATATCTATTACATTTATTTAATATATTGTGATGATGTAGAAATAATTTAGTAAAAATTTATAGTGTTGGAATTAGAAATTTCAAAACCTAAAAGGGCGGAGAAAAGGGATTTTACTATGAGGATGAAATATGAGCATAAAACCTAAATTGATCATTTTAGAATGATATTTTGTTATGAAAGACTATAGTTATTTTAAAAAATTTGAGATGATCTGGAAGATGATTGTCTTCAAATAGGTGTTTGGGATTTGAGAAAGAGAAAATAGAGATATTTGAGGATAAAATTAAGGGAATGAATTTTAGAATATTATTCAAAAAATTTATTATTTTTTTATGTAGATTAAAAGTGACAAAGACATTGGAATCTTGTAGAGCTCACACATGGGGATTTTAAAATTTGTGAAAAGGATGAGTAGGATTTTTTCACTTTTATTTGGTTTCTTATAGATGTTTGTGATACTTTAGATATTTTATTTGATATTTTTTTGTGAAAAATCCCATCTTGAGATGTACGAATTTTATGACTTTAATATTTAATTGAGTTGAGTAGTTTAAAAAAGTTAATTTGAGTTAATACTTTTTAAAATTAATTAAATTATCTAAGAGTGGTGGATATTTTTGTTAAAATGAACACATGAGCAGAGGCATGATGGATGAGTACATTATTGCATATTGAGTATGACATGTGGATGGTAATTCTCTAGGTGAGCTGGATAATGACAAGAGTCATTTCATACTTTGGTGTATTCGTGGAACATGTTTTGATAATTACAAGTCCACGGGGGTGCCATGGGGACATAGATGATGATGATGAGCATTTGATGCATTGTTGCTTGCATGGGCATGTTATTAATGAACATATAACTTTAGAAATTTTGATGTTTTAAGTTATTTTATGGGATAGATATTTATTTTGCTTACCATGTGAGTTTTACCTTTATCCTACTTACTAATTCTGGACTCCCATTTTCTTATGTTGATGTTTTTAGATGACATGATTGAGATAGAAGCCTAATGCTCAAATGAGAATTAGGAGAAATCCTAGTCCATCAAGTTATGTACGAGTTATTATCCTAGTTGGTAGAAAAATCTAATTTAGCATTTTATGAGATGCATAGATGAGTGATGTTGTGAGTATATCTTTTGTAAAATCTAATTTTGTTATAAAGTTGACATATGTTGATGCTGATGGTGAAGTGGACAAGATTTGAATTGCTTACTTTGTTTAGCTTCCATAATTTTGTATTATTTATCATAATAGATTGTATGATGTAATTATACTTTTACGGGGTGATTCTATCTAATCTCCCAACTTCTGTCGAATTTTTGGATGAAATGTGAGTGGGGTTAGCCTTTCGAGCGTCACAATAATTTACATACATAAGGAATAATGTTTCAATGCATCATAATGCATTGAAATTTTAGTACAATGGGTGCAAAACCTTATTTTTTAAATGTTTTTTTGAAATTTTTTTTATAAAACTATTAATCTAGGCATATTCAATTTACAAACTAAAATTTACCATTTTTAGAAATGGTAAAATGACTAAAATACCCTTATTTTTAAAAATAAAAATATATGCATCTTCGAAAATGGTGAAACTTAATACATAAGTTAAATATTCCTAAATTAACAACTTTATAAAAATATTTTCAAAATAATATTTTAAAAAAGGGGTTTGTACCTGAGGCATTAAAATTTCATTACATCGAGAAGCATTGAAATATTACTCATGGATAAGAGGCCAAATTATATATATTAGTTATATACATGCTTAACTTACAATCTTCATTTTTTATTTACTTTTATTTTATTTTTAATTTTTCTTTATAAACATTTTCATATAACCCCCTTCATTGTTGATATTTTGATGTTTGATGAAAAATCTAATTCATTTATTATATTTAACCTCATTTGTTTATCTGGGAGACCAAGCTTCATCCAAAACTCTATTTTTTAAATGTTTTGTTGAAATTTTTTTTTATAAAACTGTTAATCTAGGCGTATTCAATTTACAAACTAAAATTTACCATTTTTAGAGATAGTAAAATGACTAAAATACCCTTATTTTTAAAAATAAAAATATATGAATCTTCAAAAATGGTAAAACTTAATACATAAGTTAAATATTCCTAAATTAACAATTTTATAAAAATATTTTCAAAATAATATTTTAAAAAAGGAGTTTGTACCTGATGCATTAAAATTTCATTACATCGAGAAGCATTGAAATATTACTCATACATAAGAGGCCAAATTATATATATATATTAGTTATATACTTGCTTAACTTACAATCTTCATTTTTTATTTACTTTTATTTTATTTTTAATTTTTCTTTATAAACATTTTCATATAACCCCCTTCATTGTTGATATTTTGATGTTTGATGAAAAATCTAATTCGTTTATTATATTTAACCTCATTTGTTTAACTGGGAGACCAAGCTTCATCCAAATAAGGCACATTTGCCCAAAAATGGTACATTCGTGTGTAAATTAGGAAAAATGCTTAGATGCGTTCCCGCATACATTAGAATGTAACAATACTTTATAGAATCATTTATCCACATATTAATGACATTTTAGATGGTTTAGATGTTGAAAATATTACTTAAAAATTGATATTTAATATTAAATTAATTTATTGCATTGATTTTTCATGTTTATAAATGAAGCCCACATAAAGTGATATTAGATAATTGAAGAGGTTTTCATAATAATATAAATAATGTTAAATACAATAGATAGAGTGAATTTTTCATCAACTATTTAAATGTTCAAAGTGGAAAGAGTTACATAGAATGGGGGTTTCGTAGAAGTGTTTTCATAATATGTGTATACATAAGTGTATGGTGTGTGCCCTACATGGGAGTTCACATAAGATTATAAAATATCGCTTTCCCTATATCAAGTATATATGTATGAGATACTAAGAACCATTAAAATAACATTTAATCACTTAAATAGATTTATGTTTATTTACAGCAAACCATTTACAATTGTCAATGTTGCAACATCTCATCAATAACCATATATTCAGTTGTTAAAAGACTCAAAACTAGTTATTAGCCAATGTAGACCAAAGTGTAATTTATTTGAAAGGTCTCATTTTAGATGTGTCCTCTACAAAGGCATTTCACCAAAAATTATACTTAAAGCAGGAAGTAGATTGGTTGATAGTATTCACAACAGCATAATAGATATCTATCTTCTTATATCAAGTTTAACTTTCCTTGCCTTCACTAACCAATATCTTGAAAGGAAAATTAATAATTTGATTTTGATCCATTGCAAAGAGGGTTGGGATATTGGAACAACGCATGTATTCCTTCGGGCATATCGTGAGGTTGGGATAACACATGTTCCTCAGTAGCGATCAGAGAGAGAGCAACAAGTGAAGCATTAGAAAAATATATTATTAATTTTAATATCTAAATTTTTAGTGCATTCTACTTAAAATTTAATACGACCATATAAAATTTTATCATGTATAGAAGTTTTTGGGAACTTAAATTTATTAAATTATTTATTCTTTTGAATTGATGTTAGTTCTATAAATATTATATTATCTTTATTTTTTCTGTTATTATATTTTGTTGCGTTGGACATAATGTATGGATTTTATTTTAAAAATAATTAATTAATATTATGCAAAGCAATGTAAATGCATTTAGGTGGAGAATCGATACTTCTTGTTTGCTGTCAGCAATCAATTTTTGGGTGCCAGCCAGAGCTGCCTCGACTCTGTCCGGTGTGCGAATCCAGCGGTAGAAAAACAGCCTGCAGCCAGAGAGCATGGAGGCAGGGTGCTCTCGAGAGTATAGGATCGGATCTAGTTGCATCGGGTTACCATCCGGTCGCCCTCCCATGCACACGGGAAATTTATTTTAACTCATTTTTTATTTTTTTGAATTTTTTTTATATAAGTGTTAATTTAAGTGTATTTAACATATGTATCAATTTTTAACATTTTTAGAGTATTTTTAATTTTTGAAAATTAGTAGCATTTTAGGCACTGTTTTTCAAAAATTAAAAATAAATATCTAAAATACTCAAAAAATGGTAACAATTGATACACATGTTAAATACACTTAGATTAACACTTGTATAAAAAAAAATTTCAAAAAAAATTAAAAAAAATGGGTTAAAGCACTCGGGCGCAGAGGATCGCAATCCTTACCATCCAATGGTACTGGGCTCGATAAGGAGATATGATCTTTAAATATTATACAATTATTTATCTTTATATGAATTATGTTTTATGTAGTTTATATGTTGAAGAACAACTTTAAAATTATTATTTATATTAAACTATTTTATTATGTTGATTTTATACTATTTTCAAATATGACTCATACATATATCCAAATTGGATGAAAATTGGTACCTTAATAAAATAAATAATCTTAAATATAATGGGTGGAGTACATTATAATTTTTATGATGATTGAGTGCTTATTTTAAACCAAAAGTATCTTAACATATGGTACATGTAAATGTATATGATTAAAAATATGATCTTGAAACATTTAGATGCACAGTAAGTTACAGTGCCTTATATTTATTTAAATATATTAATAGTTTATACAATTATTTATCTATACATAAATTATGTTTTAGGTAATTTATATGTTTTAAAAAATCTTTAAAATTGATATTCATATCAAACTATTTTATTACATTGATTTTTATAGCATTTTCAGATGTGATCCATACACATATTCAATTAAGATAAAAATCAGCATGTCGATAAAATAAATAATTCTAAATATAATAGACTATTTTATGGTACATATAAATCTACATGATCAAAACTCTAAAAGAATATCCTGTACATATACACTAACGGCCTGAGCGCGCATATAATATTGCATATGGTAAAAGTAACACATGGAGGATCACCGTAGTTAATAGAAGAAACCAATCTACTTAAAATATTTAATTATTAAAGTCATGACATCTAAACATAACTAATCCTTGAAAACGTTTCAAGGGCACTTATCTTTCTAACAATGACATTGGGCCACATATGCTTTATCCCAATCTCACCGTGGAGCCGGAGCCACACATGACACATACGTTAACCCACAGTCTCTTCTCTGTCCATGGAGTAAAAATCAAATCATTAATTTTCCAGCTTTCACCATCTTCCTGAAGGCAAGGAATATTATAATTGATTGTTGAAATTTATAAATTAATCCACATTGATAAATAATTTTAAGTATTAATGTTATTAGGTTATGATAGAAAATATAAAAAAATTGTTCATAAAATGTCTTAACTAAATCAAACAAATATAAAAAATTTGTATATTATTCACGTTTAGTAATTAAAATAATTATTCAAGACTTGTGTTCGATAATTAGAAAAATTGTTGGAAAATTTTTTGACAAAATGTAAGGATTAAGTTCTAAAAATATTTTTCATGTATTTTTCTATTATAATATAATAATATTAACTGTGAAAAATTATTTCTAAACTGGAATTTACAGCATCTAAAATATTGCATATTAAATTATTTAATATGATACCACAAATCATTTGCTTGAAGCCCAAATTTTTTTTAATAGAGTATGTTATTGTAGAGCTTAAATTAACTTTTATATGAAATAATTATTAATTATACTATTGAATAAAAATATTATTTTATTTTATATTGTAAGCTAAAATGTATGAGATTCAACAATTTACGTGAAAATATTTAGAGCTAATTACTAAAGTCAAAAAGATTTTTTGATAATCAAATTAAAAAATTTGAAGCAAGTTATTATAGTAAAAAATTACTAAATTAAATAATTAATAAAATCTAAATTAATTTTTAAATGCAGACACTATTAATTATATCATTAAATATTTATAAACTTATTTTATTTTATCTTGGCCTCTAAGCCAGAAAGTATAAGATTTAACCAGGACAGGTAAAAGTATTTTCAATTAGTTATTAAAGTTAAATTGTATTTTTTATGAAGTACGTTATTGTAGTGCCTAAATTAATTGTTTGAAAGTTGATGCGGAAAAGAAAAGGTGGCATGGAGTTTGTATACAATGGGCTCGAATTACATCTTATAAAAAATTAAATAATTATTTTTTTAGCAATTAAGGTATGTGGAGCCTCTGAAAAGAGGTAGCATGAGAAGATTAGAGAGGAAACAGTAGATTTTGTATTTATAAAATGAGAGTTAGGTGAGAAGAAAAGCTATATACAATTGTAGACTTCTGAAGGAGAAGAAAAAAGTATTATGTAAATTAGGTTTTTCAGAGATTTATGAAAATTAATTATTGTAGAACTCTTTTTGTAAGAAATAAATTATTTCAATGATTTACTCGTCGTGGATTTATTACTGATGAACACACAAATACATAGGATCGACGAAATTGGGTCGTGAGATGAACGGTGGATTTGGATTCACGGGCACTAATGTAGTGAAAATGTATTTATAACACATGAAATCTCTAGCTCTCTTATAATCAACTTCTTTATGATTGAACTATTATCAGTGTAACATTACCGGTCCAGAAAAGTGGAACTAAGCCGTGTATTTAATACAACTTTTTAAGATCAATCATACATTTACGACAAAATTAATTAATATAATTTCATAAATAAAAAATTTGAAATTCACTTTCACTAGTCATGTTGTCATTATTACATCCAATACACAAATAAAAAAAAATACGTATCAACTATTTTCAATGCATAGCTTTTAATAATTTTAAATAAAATAAAATAACTATTCTTGAAAAAATATTCAAGTAAGCAAATCCTTAGTATCTCACTTGATTTGGTACACCTGTAAAAATAATGGGTTAGTCCAAATATAACTAGCGAGTAGATTTTTTGAAAATGGATAATGGCCTATATAAAACTTAATTAAATGATAAAAATAATTATTTAATTTGATATCTTTAATTTTGGCCTCAAATGCAAAATCAAACTCATCCATTGAGTCTAGAAGCATAAAAAAATATAGAGATAGGTAATTTAACCATTCAAATCGGAGTTAAAATGAATAAATTATAAGAAAATAGAATGAACGGCCCAAATTAAGCCATATTATCACAGCCTTTGCTGCAGATGGGACCCACCGGGGCCTCTCTTACTTAGCCTTTATTGCTGTAATGGGCTGCACATCAATTTTTAAAAATACTATCATAAGCCTCAAAATTATTAAATATATTAAAATGTCAAAAGCAACAAAAAAAATTCTCTGTCTCGCGTCTCTAACAAAATTTCTCCTTGGACTAAATTTCCTTCGTGGATGTCCAGCAAAATTGGAATTTGGCTTATATATAATTTTATTTGCTCAGATTATATTATACATAGACATTGTTATCTATGTGCTACAATTATCCCACATCATTAGTATATAATTTTAATATCCATATACATATTTATTGCATATTAATTTACATCGATGCATTTATAAAAATAAAATACATAATAAAATACGACAATCTCAATACATATAATTTTAGGCATAAAGTTAAGACATTCATTTGCATAGTTTTACATCCTAAAAACTTAAGATTATAAAATTCAATTATATCAAGCATAGCCTAAAAATTACAATATATAATATACATGCTTTATAACGACATAAAACACATAATTATTGAACTAAAATCATTTTCCAAATAAATTCCCACTTGACTCAAAATTAATTCTAAGGAATGAATAAAAGATAAAATTTTATCATTTTAACTTTAATTCCAATTTCAATTTCATCTTATCTCGTGGTATATTTATCTTATCTTATTCTGTGGAGCTCACATCAAAAATGCAAAATTCAATTAATTTTCTACAGATTTGAACCATAGATCTGTAAGACATTGGACCAATTGTATGCCAAAATAAAATGTAACCTGCAGCTAATATAAATAATAATTGGGTGTGGCCATTTATTAACCATTAAGCTCAGTTGGTAAAATAATCGACTTTGTCATGTAGGATATCCTAAGTGATAATTGACCAGTCAACGTAAATATTTATTTATTTTTTAATATTTTACACCTCTATAATGATTCGCACACATGCACGTGAAACGCATGCTTGAGTAGTTAGAAGGAGAATCAAGGCTTGGTGTTGTTATTAAATAGATGCTATTGCATGCATGAGCAAGTGAGAGAGAGAGAGAGAGAAAGAGAGATTTGCATGCATATTGATTGATGGGGGAAAGAGAAATTTTCATACAACAAACAGTGTGTGAAAGTGATGATGGTACTCCCGGTTGGGTGGTGGAGATCGAGTCGGATGTGGAAAGGAATGAGAGCTTAAGGACGGAAGAAAGTGGTGCTTGGAAAAAGCATTCAATCTACAAGCTACCCGAGGGATTCGTGGGGGATAAAGAAAAACGGTTCCAATGCTACAATCCTCAGGTGGTGTCGTTGGGGCCATATCATCATGGGGAAAGGCAGCTGAAGGGGATGGAGAAGCACAAGTTAAGAGCCCTCCGCTAGTTGCTTGTGAGGACCAATAAAAGCGTGAATGACTACCGGGAGGCCTTGAAGCAGGGAGTGGAGCTGCAGCTGCTGATGGATTCGTACAAGGATCTGGACTCATCGTGGAGGGAGGATGAGGAGAGATTCTTGAAGCTTATGGTCTTGGATGGATGCTTCATGTTGGAGGTGATCAGATTAGCAACCGGGGATATTGCTAATGACTATGATGCAAATGACCCCATCTTCAGCCGTAACGGATTGATTTCTTATCTGCCTCGGATACAGAGGGACATGCTCATGCTTGAAAACCAGATTCCTCTTCTCGTGCTCTACAAACTATTCGCGGTCGAAAACGACAAGGTATACGAAAGCGACAAGGTAATTATTGTAATAAACACATCCACTCCATTGCATGCACCCACAGTTAATTAATTTTTAAGAGTTTGTTATGGTTAATTTATTTATATGTGTTAGAAATATCATTCATGCACACCGAACAAGAAGGTTTACGTGGTTCGGAAAGCCCTACTCCACGATGGTAAACCCTATTCAATCATATTAGGGTTACCGGAGGTTCCACTATTTATAATTAGTTATCTTTATACAAATTACATAATCACACCAACTTGCTTGATTTTACATAATGAGCTTATTTTGTCAACACTCCCCCGGTGAATAAATATTTGTGAAATTCATTTTCTCCAGTATTTTCTCGAAATGTCTTTTTGGCAATGCTTTTGTAAATATGTTTGCAAGTTGTTCATGGCTTCTAATATGTGGAGTTTCAACAATCTTTGCTTAAACCTTGTCTCGAACATAATGACAATCGACTTCAATATGTTTGGTTCTTTCATGAAAAACTAGATTTGAAGCTATGTGTATGGCTGCTTGATTATCACAAAACGATTTCATCGGCTTTTGAGTGTGAAAGCCTAGTTCCTATAAAACATATTTCAACCAAATCAATTCACTTGCAGTAGAGGCCATAGCCCTATATTCTGCTTCAACACTTGATCTTGCCACAACATTTTGTTTTTTACTTTTCCATGTCACAAGATTTCCACCAACAAAAGTGCAATATCCTGTTGTTGATTTTCTATCTTCTGGATTTCCTGCCCAATCTGCATCTGTATATCCAAGAATTTCCATATGAAGAGAAACATTAGTATGACCATATGGTTTCATCCATATTCCTTTACCTGGACAAGATTTCAAATATCTGAGAATGTGATTTGCCATTTTCATATGCTCAATAGTAGGAGAGTGCATAAACTGACTAATAAAGCTCACTGCATAAGAAATATCTGGTCTTGTAACAGTAAGATATATTGATTTTCCTACAAGTCTTTGAAATCTCCCAGGATTTTCTAGTGGCTCACTTGTTTTAATAAATTTGGCTGTATAATCCATCGGAGTGTCAACTGGTTTTGCCCCCAGTTTTCCAGTTTCCTTCAACAGGTCTAGAGTATATTTTCTTTGACACAAGAATAGTCCCTTCTTAGAGTAAGCAATTTCAATTCCTAGAAAATATTTCAGCTTACCTAGATCCTTCATGTCAAATGTTTTGCTGAAATACTTTTTTAGATCTGAAATTCCAACATTGTCATTTACAGTGATGATTATGTCATCAACATAAATCAAGACAACCACCATTTTAAGATTATTCCTTTTGACAAACATTGAAGAATCTTATATACATTTGACAAAACCAAACTTAATAAGTGCAGTACTGAGTTTACTGTACCATGCTCTGGGAGACTGTTTTAAACCATAGATCGCTTTATTCAGTTTACATACCAAATGCTTTCGTTCTTCTAACTTGTGTCCAAGCGGAAGTTTCATATATACTTCTTCTTCTAGATCTCCCTGCAAAAAAACATTTTTGACATCCATCTGGAATAATGACCATCCAAAATTTACAGCTACATACATTAAAATTCTAACTGTGTTCATCTTGATAACAGGTGCAAATGTATCTTTATAGGTTACACCATATGTTTGAGTAAATCCTTTAGCAACAAGTCTGACTTTATATCTTTCTATGGATCCATCTTCTCTGTATTTAATTCTATATACCCATTTGCACCCTACTGATCTTTTTCCTTCTGGTAATTGAACAATTTCCCATGTTTAATTTTTATCAAGAGCTTTAAGTTCGTCTTCCATAGCAATTTTCCACTGTGGTAGGCTAATAGCTTCATGAAAACTTGTCGGCTCATTATGAGAATCAATGCTAGTTAAAAAAGCAGAATGCCTAGTGGAGATATTATCATAGCATATATAATCTTGAATAGGAAAAGCTGCTGCATGATAGGTATAAAAATCTTGTAGTCTAGGAGGAGGTCTTGGAATTCGTGAAGATCTACGAGGAGGAGCCACAAGATCTTCATGAGGGGCCACGGGGTCTTCAGGAGGAGGAGAAGTTTCATCTTCTCGCATAGCTGACTGTTCATGATCTGCCGAGGGGGATAATGGTAATGGCCTAGGTACAAAGTCATTGTGAAGATACTTCCCCTGACTTTGAACCTGAGTTGAAAGGAAAGGTTGATTCTCAACAAAGGAAACATCTCTGGAGATAAACTGCCTATGCGGATCTGGAGCATAACACTTGTATCCTTTTTGAGTAGAGGAATAACTAAGAAAGACACATCGATGGGCACGAGAATCAAGTTTACTATGATTTTGAACATGCACATAACAGAGACAACCAAAGACACGGAGATGACAAATATCAGGTTTTCTTCCTCGTAAAATTTCTAGAGGTGTTTGAAAGTTCAATAAGCGACTTGGTAAACGATTGATAAGATAACAACTGGTGAGGACAGCATCAGACCAGTATTGTTTTGGAACATGCATTTGAAATAGCAAGGCTCTAGTTGTTTCTAGGATGTGTCTATTTTTTCTTTCAGCAATCCCATTCTGTTGGGGAGTTCCTACATAGGAAGTTTGATGAATAATGCCATGGGAGGTAAGATAAGATGAGAATGAATGATTGACATATTCAGTACCATTGTCAGTTCGTAGTACTTTTAATGCAATACCAAATTGTGTGACAATCATATTATGAAAGTTCTGAAAAACCTGCATGACATCAGTTTTGGCTTTCAACAAATAGATCAAAGTGGAACGAGATATGTCATCAATGAATGTAACAAAGTATTTGTAACCCTCACGAGAGTCTATTAGAGCAGGTCCCCAAACATCTTAATGAACTAAGTCAAAAAGTTTATTTGAGAAACTAGAATATTTTGGAAATGGCAGTCTATGCTGTTTAGAAAAATGACAAGCTTCACATTCATCAACTGAAATAGAAGAATCAACTTTGTGCAGTATTTGATTAGAAGGGTGTCCTAATCTTCGATGCCATAGTAATGAAAAATCAGCGTCTTTCTTCCCAATAAATGCCTTTTGTGACTTCTCTAAGACATAGAGACCCTGATTGATTTTTCCTTCACCAATCTTCATCCCCGTGGCCCTGTCTTGAAAAATCACCGAATTGGGAGAAAAAACCACATTGCAATTCAAGTCATTAGTAATCTTGCTGACAGATAATAAATTAGGGGTTAACGATGGAACATATAAAACCTCAGATGTGCTGAAGAGTAATTGAGTTTGTCCAACTCCTTGAATAGGAACTATTTGTCTATTGACAACTGTGATTGGAGGCATTGCTACTTTAGAGTGGACTTTAGATAAACAATTGATATTGCCACTCATATGATCAGTAGCACCAGAATCTATCACCCAACCATTTTCATGAGAAGAAAGAAATAAAGCCATACCAGAAGACTGAGCAAATGACGTGGAAGAGCCGTGAGAGTTTGTAGTATTCTGCTGAATAAGAAGTTGCAGTTGTTCTGCTAGACCCTCTATTGTAGTTTGAGAAGGAGGAGGAACACTGGCGCTGACTTGAGCTGCTATTTGGTTATCGGACTCCTTTCCTTTAGGGGGTCTTAAATATGGATATAAGACCCAACAACGATCTTTACTATGTCTAGCTTTATTACAATGATCACAATATGGGCGATTTTCTCTGCCTCGTCCTCTTCCTCGAAATGAGTTTGTTCCTTTCATGTTAGATTTAACAGTAAGAGCATGACTTTCAGTTCCAATTTTATTGTCTGATTTCATTACCCGTCTTCTTGTTTCTTCTCTTTGGATAATGGCACAAACATTGGAGAAGGAAGGAAGTGATGGGCTCATTAATATTTGTCTCTTAAGATCTTCATAGTCTGGTTTTAGGCCAGCCAGTAACTGGAAAGTTCTGTCTTGCTCTTCTCTGTTTAAAAAATTGTCTATGGTGTCAACTGGAGGACGATATTGTCTCAGTTCATCCCATCGCTTTTTCAAAAAACCCAAATAGTCAACAAAAGATTAATCTGAATTTTGTTCTGCACGAGTTATTTCTTGTTGCAATTCAAAAATTCTGGATGCATTGTTCTCTTGACCATACACCTCTTTGAGAGAATTCCATAAATTTTTTGCATTTTCTGAATAAGCAAAAATCTCATATATTTGTGGTTCCATTGAATTAAATAATCATGTCATAACTAAGTTATCCATAGCCAACCATTCTTCAAAATTAGAGTCTTTGGGCTTTGGGGTTGGGATTTTACTAGTAATATACCCAAGTTTGGATTTTCCACTAAGAGCCACCATAACAGCTCTTGCCCATGACAGATAATTTTTTTCATTTAACAATGTGGTTGTTAACTTTATATTGGTATCATTATTGCTCAAAGAAGTAGCCATGTAAGACCAGAAATACCTGGCTGATGAGGATAAGCAGAATTTAAACTGCTAGTGGATCTGATGGGTGTGGAGAACCCAAGTGGCCTGACGAACGTTGAAGACTCGTGGATAGACGCTGGACACCCGGCGAGTGCTGGACGTGAAGTTGAAGTACACCTCCAAGGAGATGCGGAAGCTGCTGGTATCAGCGAGAGATCCGTATGGATGGAGCTGCTGATGTCAGCTGAGAGAATAGATGCAGCAACAGACGGTGGCAGACGGTGCCGTTGCTGGAGATAGTGCCGAAAGAGGTGGCAGATCGTGTCGCTGGAGAAGGAGCTGCAGCCGAGGCTGCTGGATTGCTGCTGGAAATGGACGCAAGCAGACGGCGGCGGTAGACGAGCGGACGGCGGCAGACGGAGCCGTCGCTGAAAAAGGAGCTGCAATCTGCTAGACGGCCAAACGGATCCTGTACGCACTATCGTTCTCGTGCCTTTCTCCGTTCCAAATGAAGCTGCGACCAAACAAGAGGACGAGAGGATCCTCGTTGCAAAGAAGACGCAGGCTGCAAGGCGCCGGCTATGGCAGCGTTGGGCGTAACTGAAACGATGCCAACGATCTGCTGTGGAGCTGCTGAAGAAGATGCAGGCTGCAAGACAGACGCCGGCGATGGAGGCGTTGGGCGTCGGGGCAACGCTGGACGCCTGGAAAATGCTTCAGGTCCGATCGCTGGATGCCTGTGCTGCCGGAAGAATGCTGTTTGCAGCTGAACGAGAAGACGGCGGCGATGGCGTCTTCGTGCACGATTATGATAGCCTGTAGAGAGATGGTAGTTGCAAAGGAGCTGCTGAGAAAGGCAGATCGCAACCCTTGGTTTAAAAACCTACGCAGATCTTAACCCTTTATGCTTTGATACCATGTTAGAAATATCATTCACGCACACCGAACAAGAAGGTTTACGTGGTTCCGAAAGCCCTACTCCACGATGGTAAACCCTATTCAATCATATTAAGGTTGAGGTTCCACTATTTATAATTAGTTATCTTTATACAAATTACATAATCACACCAACTTGCTTAGTTTTACATAATGAGCTTATTTTGTCAACAATATGCACTGTATTTATCAAATACATGTGTCTTGTGAACTATTTTCTTAATTTTTTTGATTGGGTAACTGATTTTCTTAATTAGTTTATGTATGCTTAAAGGTGCGTTCGTTAATGAATAACACTTTTGATGAAAATTTTTTTAGAGTAAAAACTGTATTGATGTGATATGATAGGAGTAATAATAATTAATAAGGAGGATAAAGTTAAAATAGATAGGTTAGTTATATAGAAATGATTGAATTATGTTTTATATAAATTATGTTTTATGTAGTTTATATGTTGAAAAACAACTTTAAAATTATTATTTACATTAAACTATTTTATTGTGTTGATTTTATACTATTTTCAAATATGACTCGTACATATATCCAATTTGGATGAAAATTAGTACCCTAATAAAATAAATAATCTTAAATATAATGAGTAGAGTACATTATAAATTTATGATCATTGAGTGCTTATTTTAAACCAAAAGTATCATAACCTATGGTACATGCAAATGTATATGATTAAAAATATGATCTTGAACATTTAGATGCACCGTAAGTTACACTGACTTTCATTTATTTAAATATATTAATAGTTTATACGATTATTTATCTATACATAAATTATGTTTTAGGTAATTTATATGTTTAAAAACAACTTTAAAATTGATATTCATATTAAACTATTTTATGATATTGATTTTATAGCATTTTCAGATGTGATCCATATACATATTCAATTTAGATAAAAATCAACATGCTGATAAAATAAATAATTCTAAATTTAATAGACTATTTACATGTAAATCTACATAATCAAAACTCCAAAATAACATCCTGTACATATAAACGAACGGCCTGAGCGCACATATAATATTGCATATGATAAAAGTAATACATGGAGGATCACCGTAGTTAATAGAAGAACCAACCTACTTAAAATATTTAATTATTAAAGTCATGACATCTAAACATAACTAATCCTTGAAAACCTTTCAAGGGCACTTATCTTTCTAACAATGACATTGGGCCACATATGCTTTATCCCAATCTCACTGTGAAGCCGAAGCCACACATGGCACATGCGTTACCACAGTCTCTTCTCTATCCATGGCGCAAAAATCAAATTATTAATTTTCCAGCTTTCACCATCTTCCTGAAGGCAAGGAATATTATAATTGCTTGTTGAACTTTATAAATTAATCCACATTTATTTATATAGATGGCATAAATTAAACACATGAAATTGAGTCGTAAGATGAACGGTGGATTTAGATTCGAGGGCACTAATGTAGTGAAATGTATTTATAATACGTGAAATCTCTAGCTCTCTCATAATCAATTCCTTTATGCTTGAATGATTCCCTGTGTAACATACCGGTCTAAAAAAGTAGTCCTAGACCGTGTATTTAATGCAAATTTCTAAGATCAATCACACATTCATGGCAAAATTAATTACTATAATTTCATAAATAAAAAAATTCAAAAATCACTTGCACTAGTCATGTTCTCATTATTACATCCAAGGCACAAATAAAAAAATACATGTCCACTATTTGCAATACATGCCTTTAAATAATTTTGAATAAGATAACATAACTGTTCTTGAAAAATCTTCAAGCAAGCCAATCCTTAGTGTCCCACTTAATTTTGTACACCTATAAAATTAATAGGTTAGTCCAAACATAGCTAGCAAGTAGAACATTATTTGAAAATGGATAATGACCTATATAAAACTTAATTAAATGATAAAAATAATTATTTAATTTTATATCTTAAAAATTTAGCCTCATATGCAAAATCAAACCCGTCCATTAAGTCTAGAAGCATAAAACATATACAGATGGACTATTTGACCATTCAAATCGGAGTTAAAATGAATAAATTATAACAAAATGGAATGAACGGCCTACGATAAGCCACATTGTCATAGCCTTTATTGCAAATGGGACCCACAAGGGCCTCTAATGGGTTACGCATCAATTTTTAAAAATGCTTGGACATCATAAGCCTCAAAATTATTAAATATATTAACATTTCAAAAGCAACGAAAAACCTTTGGTTGCAAAAGCAAAGCGAAAATCCCTCTCTCTCTAGCCTCTAACAAAAATTCTCCCTAGATGAATTTTCTTCTTGGGATGAAATTTCCTTCATGGATGCCCAACAAAATTGGAATTTGACTTATATATAATTTGATTTCGTAGATTATATTATGCATAGACATTGTTATATATATGTTGCAATTATCCCACATCATTGTTATATAATTTCAATATCCAAATACATATTTATTGCTTATTAATTTACATCAATGCATTTATAAAAATAAAATTCATAATAAAATACAACATCTCAATACGTATAATTTTAGGCATAAAGTTAGGACATATTCATTTGCATAGTTTTACATCCTAAAATCTTAGGATTATAAAATTCAATTATGTCAACATAGCCTAAAAATTATAATATATAATATACATGCTTTATAATGACATAAAACACAT
This sequence comes from Annona cherimola, assembly GCA_030490835.1. NCBI lineage: Eukaryota > Viridiplantae > Streptophyta > Magnoliopsida > Magnoliales > Annonaceae > Annona > Annona cherimola. Next base: position 167,153 of record JASFXW010000074.1, read on the forward strand.
AATTATTGAACTAAAATTAATTTTCAAATAAAATCCTACATGACTTAAAATTAATTCTAGGGAAGTAATAAAAGATAAAATCTTATCACTTTAAATTTAATTCCAATTTCAATTCGATCTTATCCGGTGGAATATTTAGCTTATCTTATCTTGTGAAGCCCACATGGCTAGAAAGGCAAAAATGCAAAAATAAATTAATTTTTGTACAAAACCCCCTGTCAAACCATAGACCTTTAAAACTATTAGACCCCTTGTATGCTAAAATAAAAATATAACCGGCAACTAATATAAATAATAATTTGGTATGACACATTATTAACCATTAAGCCCAGTTGGTCAACTGAACAACTATTGGCACATAGGATATCCTACGTGATCACTAAACAGTCAACTTAAATATTTATTTATTTTTTAATATTTTACACCTGACTATAATGATTCGCACACACGCAAATTAAAATTTAATGACATGCACGCGAAACGCATGCTTAAGTAGTTAGAAGGAGAATCAAGGCTTGCTGTTGTTATAAATTAGATGTTATTGGAAGCATGAGCAAGTGAGAGATGCATGTCGATCGATGGGGGAAAGAGAAATTTCTAGACAAGAAACTGTGAGTGCATGTGATGCTGGTACTCCTTTTTGGGTGTTGAAGACTGATTTGGATGTGGAAAAAAAATGAGGACTGAAGGATGGAAGAAAGTAGTGCTTGGAAAAAGCATTCAATCTACAAGCTACCCGAAGGATTCGTGTGGGGTAAAGAAAGACGGTTCCATGCCTACAAGCCTCATGTGGTGTCGTTGGGGCCATATCATCATGGGGAGGAGCAGGTGCTGGCGATGGAGGAGCACAAGCTAAGAGCCCTCCGCAAGTTTCTTGCGAGGACCAAAAAAGGCGCAGGAGGTTATCGAGAAGCCTTGAAGCTGGGAGAGGTGCTGCAACAGCTGATGGATTCGTACAGGGATCTGGACAAAGATTGGAGGGAGGATAAGCAGAGAAGATTATGATTTTGGATGGATGCTTCATGTTGGAGGTGATGAGATTAATGGACAGGTCCACTTTTGATGAATATGATAAAAATGACCCCATCTTCAGCCGTAACGGATTCATTTCTTATCTGCCTTGGATACAGAGGGACATGCTCATGCTTGAAAACCAGATTCCTCTTCTCGTGCTCCACAAACTACTCGCAGTGGAAAAAGGACTCATCCATGAACAGGACAAGTAATTACAATCATATCACATCCACTCCACTGCATGCACCCACAGTTAATTAATTTTTAATAGTTTTTTTATTATTAATTTATGTATATGCACGGTATTTACCAAATACATAAGTATTTTGGACTCATTTTCTTAATTAGTTTACGTATACTTAAGAATAAAATGACCGTCATTAGATTTTGTTAGCATTAAATACTGTTTTCTGGGGTGAATTTTCATCTTAAAGATATACATTATTTTAAGTGGGAAGCACTTCAGTAATTTATAGATGTGCGAAGGTGAATTGGTGCATTTAGTATGTATGTGCCCAACGTCTTGACAATTAAACAAAATCTAACTATCAATCGTTTGTTCCAAAGCCATGTATATGTCTTTGGCTGATAATGAATTTAATCAATGATGTTGTATAATAATTAAGATAAACCCCAAACTAGAAAAAAAATGTATTTATTCATTTTTGGTATACCACGAATCATTGAAGTGTTTCCAGTTTAAATTATATATTTTCTTTATCTTAGTCGTTTTACTTCTACTGTTTACTACCATACATCGCTTGATTATATTTTTAATCTCCTCCTCGTGAAATTAACTATAGGACAATTAATTTAGGAAAAAATTAATTCGGAAAAAATTACCTAGCTATCAATCATTAATACTACAGATAATTTTACGTCATTCTCTTTGTCTGATCTACCTGCACTGATTGAAATCCATATCAATGTTTAAATAATTTTTCAAGTAAGTAATTGTTCAGTATCTATATATAAAATCAAAGAGGGGTGCATACGATGCCACAGTGGACAATTAAAATGCATGGCGTAGATGGAATTTTTAAATGATCATGGATTTATACATGCACATTATAGTGGAAACATATTTCCCATTTAGACACGTACGATAATTTTGATCAAAGAAAACACATACGATAATCATACATATATGGATCCTGTATCTTTTTTTTGATAAAAAAAATCGTGATAAAAAAATATGGATCCTATATCTTATTATTCAATTAATGGGTGATATTCGCATATAATACTAACACACGCGGCAAAAACAGTGCGACCTCAACCAGGAGATAAACAAAATGGTGCTAGACTTCTTCCAGGAAAAAATTGAGACGCCACCGTCATTAAAGGTTCGCTTCATGAGGTGGGCGCACCAGAATTTCTTCCGCTGCAGCTCGAAAGAAACTAGTGCAGCTGACACATATCCGCCCACAGCAGCAGCAACAAGTACAGGTGATCATTGTTGGGATTTTCAAATTTATAATAAATATAATATAATTTAATAAATTAATAACAAAAGCAAAATAGCTAAGTTGGTAGATCTCTTAATTTTATTTTTTTTTATATTTTGCTGCAACAATCATGAGGTATCACGTCTTCATGTGTTGGACGTAGTGAGGAAAAGCATGATTAAGGACGGAAGAGAAACAACAGGGGGCGAGCAAACATTTAGCAACGATGTGATCTGGCCTGCAACACATCTGGAGGAGGCTGGAATCAAGCTCAGCAAGAGCGACAGCGCAGACATCACCTTCCAAACAGGGCTCTTCCGCGCCACCCTCAGCCTCCCGCAGCTGCTGGTGGACGATTCCACCGAATCCAAATTCCTCAACCTCATGGCATTTGAGCATCTGCACAAGGGCTTAGGGAAGGAAGTCAGCTCCTACGTCTCCTTCATGCACAAAATTATCAAGTCGGACAAGGATGTGAGCCTGCTGTCCGAGAACAATATCATCAAGAACTTTGTGGGGACTGACCAAGCAGTTGCAGATCTCTTCAACGGTATTTCTCATGATGTGTACATCGGCCTCTTTACCGATCTTGATAGAGTTTGTCACGAAGTCCTGGACTACTGCAACGATCCACTCAACAAATACCGGACTAACAAATACCTACTCGACCTCGAGCGCTCTTACTTCAAAAGCCCCTGGACTTTTATCTCCCTCATGGCTGCCATTCTTCTCCTCTCCCTCACCATCATTCAGTCCGTATATACCATGCTTCAATATTATAAACCCAATTAATTTATTTTTTCATCCAGTGTCATTTTATTTTCTTTGCATGGTTATTTCATAGTTGGTTTTTACGTGGTTTCTCTGTATTATGAATAGGCGTTCTATGTCGTGCAAGTCAAGTCGAGTAAAATTGCAATAACTTCTTAAATTTGCCCCAATAAAGTTTTTTTTTTCCTTAGATCCCCTCTATCGGTATCTCTTTTAGTCTTTTTTATTTCATTCCTGGGCCAACAGTGGCAGCATAACCACGCTTTCAAACACTGGTACAAAAGGATTGGTTTTAGATCCCAAAAGAAGATTGAAGGATTGATCTTATTAAAGATTCACAATTCTCAGAATTCAAAAGAGATAGATCGGCAAAAAAGTGCTGTGTAGTAGAGCAATCTTTAAGTGAAAGCATCTGCACACCGGCTCAGAAAAGGAAGTCACCTCCTACGTCTGCTTCACGGACAACATCATCGACTCGGACAAGGATGTGAGCCTGCTGTGCAAGAACGACATCATCAAGAACTTTGTGGGGACTGACCAAGCAGTTGCGGATATCTTCAATGTTATTTCTCGGGATGCGTCCAATGGTGGTAATCTTGATAAAGTTCATCGTGATGTCATCGCCTACTGCAACCAGTGTTTTAAAAGCCGGACCGGACCGTCCGGTCCGACCGTGAACCGCCAGTGGAACGGTTCGGTTTAGCACCGGTTTTCCATTTTTGATGAAAACCGTTCGAACCGTGTGAACCGGACGGTTGGACCGTAAAAATCGGTCTGACCGCGGTTCGGTTCGCAGCTATTTAAAAAAAATAAAATTTAATAAATAAAAAATATAAAAACGATGCGGGTTCGGCTGTTCCTCCCTGTTCATCGTCCTCGTTTCGCAGCAGCGGCTAGGGTTTGCTTAGACCCACCATCGCCATCTGCGGCAAGGGATCCAGGTCATTCAGTCGGCCGGAATCGACGTCCGGCAACAATCGCCAGCGTCCGGTCATCATCTATTGCTCCGACAGCAAGGCAGCAACGTTCGGCTGTTCCGGCAGCAAAGCAGCAAGGCAGCAAGGTTTTTCATCCTTAACCGGGGCGGTACAAAATCGTCGTTTTGCTTTTGGGAGCGGTACCAAATCAGCAGCTGGCTGCGGAGCTTCTGGCAGTAAGGCAGCCAGTTCCGGCGACCATCGATTCGGCGCTTCCAGCCTTTGCAAATGCAATGTTGCACGCCACGGGCATAATGCAAATCCATCCGTCCAAGTTCTGCATTTCATGTTCGGGATTTTCGGTGAGTTCCGATACTTCTTTTCGTGTTTTTCTGCTAATGCGTGAGGAGAATTGCAGCAGATGAGCTTGATTTATCGGGGCTCTGGATAAGGACGAAATGAATGGCGATTCCGGAATCCGGACGATAAATCAAAAAGTTTTGTATAAAAGTTTATAAAATAAAAACAGAGAGAGAGCAGCGAACAGATGGAATTCACTCACTTTCGCTTCTGGGTCTATATAAAGGCCGGTGGTTCCGTTGCTTTCAGGCAAAACGAGAGGAAGCGAAGTCTGGTACGGCAATCCAAGAACTCTTCTCTCAATTCGAGTCTCTAGTTATTCACTCTGGTTTCTTGTTTTCGTGTATTCTTGATCGGGAGAGATGGATGCCATGTTCGGGATTTTCGGTGAGTTCCGATACTTCTTCCTTTTTCATAGTCTGTTTTCTCTTGGTGTTCTTTTCTTTTTCTCAGACTTCTCGTCGTCTGCCTCGTCTTGTTACAGGAAATGCGACTGCTCTGTTTCTGTTCGGGGCTCCCACGTGAGTGGCATATTCTCAATTCCTATCTCATCGATTTTAGAGTGGTTATCTTTCTTCCACGCTTGAATCTGGGCTTTTCTTTCGGGATTAAAACGTCAGAATCACTGTGTCTCTGTTATCATTTTCACTGTAGTGGAGCTATTTTTCCTTCCATTATTCTCGTCTTTTTTTTGCATTTTATTAATTTTCACCTCTCTTTCTAACTAAAAAAATAAAATCAATCATTCTTCACAGAATAACATTTTGTAGGATCATCAAAAAGAAATCAACCGAGGATTTTTTTTCTAAATATCATATATCTTTCCATTAACATTTGAAATTTTATTGCAGATATTCTAATCAACCATATAGGAATAATAAAAGATAAAAGAATTGTACCTATTTCAGGTTAGTGCACTCTTATTTTTTTCTTGATTTGCATAATAATTTTAATATGATGTACTTGAATGTATTGTTGATGCCAAGTGTAATTTTTATATTATATAAAATTTATATATTTAATTTAATTTTGAAATAATTAAAATAAATTAAATATAATTATTATGTCATAATTATGTCATGCTGACGTCACGGTTCAAAACGGTTTGAACCACGGTTGAACCGGTTGGACCTCCGGACATAAAAACGGTTCAGTCCCCGGTTCGGTTTTTAAAACATTGACTGCAACGATCCATGCAACAAGAACTGTGCTAACCTCAAGCACCGCTACTTCAGCACCCCATGGTCAGCAATAGCATTCGTCGCTGCAAGTGTTGCACTCATCATCACCATCATCCAGTTTGTCTACACTTTCCTCAGTTATTACTTACATAATGATTAACTAAATATATGCGTGCCCTCAATTCAATTCATATTGTATGTTGTGTGTATGGTGTGTGCTACTGAGCAATAATTGTTGTTTCAATTATTAAGTATTTATTTGGTGCTATATATCCTGTCTTAAGAATAAATTTTCTTTGACAAAATTGAAGAGATTCCCATGAACGACTCACAAGGATTTCGAGCAACGTTAGAACCGCATCAACAGCTGCTCATCGATTCGTTTAATTTCTCTGGCAATCTCCAGATTCATCATCATTTCTAAACCGCCTTGAGGTGAACAGTATCAATTAAAATCTTTCATTTTGCAGCAGTTTTTTATTCAATAAGCCCCAATATTAATTCTAATTGAAGTCAGCCTCCAGTCGTGATTATGCCTATTTGTGATCTTCGTAATATATGTGCTCCTTCATCTGTGTCTTGCCTTGGCCACCTTCCTCTGCTGCTGCCCTCTTAAGAAGTATACTAACGTAGACTAATCTTAACCATTGCTCTATGCTAGATAATCAAATCTTTAACAATTTTATATGGCCTGTGTTAGAATAAAAATCGTGACCACTAAGAATACTGTTACTATTAGTCTTGTTGGAAGATTCTATGGCATCCGCTAAGAGATCTGAACCCTGCCAACCTAACTCCCAATCTCACCAGTTGAACAGAATAATATGCATTTATACCCTAAAAAACCATACATCAACCCACTGACGATGCCCTGGCTGTTATCAACCCTGTGCCAATTCGAAGCTATCTCCTTTGCCCTAATTAATCTCAGCACTTCACCAGCAGCTCTGCTAATTTTATCCAACCATCCAAAATTGCAGTAGCTGTAACACCCCGCTCGACCGACACCTCTACCGACCGGCGGCTGTTATTTAGAACCTGCAAAGCTCAGTTAAGCTAAGAGAACATGGAACCATTTGTCATAGTAACTTACGAGTACGGAGTTCAATTAATAATAACAATAATAATATCACAATATAATCAATGATAATAGCTATTTTATATCATAATAGAAGCTGAATTAAATTCTAATAATCAATAAAAATATTTACATAAAAAATCTCAAATTCAGCTTCTCTCTCAAACTATTTTGTTTATATATAGAACTTTACTTCTATGTAACTGGACTATTATATAGTAGTGGAGCTATGTAACTCCTTTAATTTTTAAATTTTAACTCTTGATGAAAGATTTAATTTATTCATTGTATTTAATATAATTTGTTTATCTAAGAGACCAAGTTTCATCCCAATTAAGTATTTTATAGGTCTTATTTGTTGAAAAATATATATTCGTGTGTAAATTATGAAAAACACAGATATCCATTTACACATGTATTCGAATATAATATTCTTTTATAGAATCATTTATCCACATGGAAATGATATTTTAGAATGTTTAGATGTTGAAAATATAACTTTAAAATTGATATTTAGCGTTAAATTATTTAATTATGTTGATTTTCAATGGGTCCTATGAATAGTAATATTAGATAAATAAAAGAGTTTTCAAGATACTAAAAATGATATTTAATATATCCACCCATTCGTGTTTGTCAATTTCCTTACCTTAAATAATTATTGCAAATTTACGTCCAAATACATATGCATTCGTGCTTAATTGAAAAATTAAATTTGCTTTCAATTGTAGGTACCAATATCTAGTATTGAAGGTATACGGACGGATTTGGATATTTTTAGATTTTTTTTTTGGATTTTAAAAAAATCAGTGGTTACTAAAAATACCAATGATTTTTTAGAAATTCAAAAAAATCTAAAAATTTCCAAAAATAATAAAAGTTGATACATATGTTAAATACACCAAGATTAATATTTTTGCAAAAAAAATTCAAAAAAAATAAAATTTTGCAGCTGAGTGATTTGAAATTTCAACGTACCATGCTGCATTTGAAACAGTTTCGCTTGGGAATACCCTAGTACCGAACAAACCCGCCTACCTTTGAATTCTTCAGCCGCGAACTGACGAGTAGGGGTGCAACTTGGTCCGGGTACCCGTGGGTCGACCCGTTGGGTACCCTAAATAGGGTAGGTTCGGTTCCATATAACCTACCCGTAGGGTCGGTTCGGTTCCTTGGGCAAAATACCCGTTCAATTTTGGGTAGGGGTCGGTTCCGGTTCTGGGTACCCGGAACCGACCCGAATTTCATATATTATAATCCTTAATACTTAATCTATTGTGTATTTGTGTTGTATCCGTTTTTCAAACAGTTTTTTATTTGATTGGACAGACTTAACAGATTTCATTGTGTACACATTGCACTTTTTTAACAGATTCATGTTTTAGTATGTATAAATTGAATTTTTTTATACAGGTTGAAGCTACAAATAGATCGTGTTCTGGGAACCGATTTTAGAACCGAACCGGAACCGACCCGCTCTTGAGAAAATTGGGTAGGGTAGGCTCCGGACCGACCCAGTCCAAAATAGGGTAGGGTAGAGATTTTTACAAAATGGGTAAGGGTAGGTTCTACCCCTACCCGGACCTACCCGACCCAAGTTGCACCCCTACTGACGAGGATGATGCACAAGCATAGCTCGCTACCAGCCGATCTTTATAGAAATATTAAGCTTTTTTTTTTTTTTTTTTTTTTCAGTAAACACGTTAGATTACGTTTTCATATTCCTTGTTTTATTGGTATAGAGATATAAAAACTATTCTTTTAGTAAACACGTTAGATTCTGTTTTGACATGCCTTGTTTTATTGGTATAGACATAAAAAAACTATTCTTTTAGTAAACACGTTAGATTATGTTTTGACATGACTTGTTTTATAGGTAATACCATTCTACCGCAACAAACAAAATACGGCATGAGGCAGACAGAAGCCATGTAATGATTAAATAATGGATAAATATTCAATGCAAAATGTGTACTGAGCATCAATATACAGGTGTTTTGATTTTTTTTTTCCACTTTTCTTTTCATTTTTATATGAGCTCATATGTAATTTTTATAGTTTACACAGAGCAAACATTATATATATATATTATAATTTTAAAAACCAATAGTTTTTACTCTCATAAATGAGCGTGAAAATTGTTGATTTTTAAAATTATTAAAAATGATAAATTTTATGTTTACTAACTAATATGTAGGGCCATATAAAATAAAAAAGAAAAACAAAAAATGTAAAAAATACTTAATTAAATACCCATATGTATTGAAATTTGATACATATATATGCATTGAATTGCTGCCTTTCTTTAAATATTATATTCTTGTCCATCAAAAATTTATACGAGTGAAATTTATCCTTATGTATTACGAATTAAGAGTGTGTTTGAGAAATAATAAAACTTTTTAATGAATAGTTTTTCATATAAAATTTGTTAAATTGGTAGAAAGTGATGTAATGTAAATATAACAGGGATAATGATGAGTTATAAAGAAAATAAGATTAAAATAGATAAGTTAGTTGTATGGGAAGTTGCGTAGAAATTATTAGAAAATAAGGTAGTTGTATAAGAAGATGTGAAGAAATAATCTTAAAATAGGGTATTTATGAAGAGTAAAAAGTTTTAGTTTGACATTTTCTTTTCATTACCAAACACACTGAAATTTGAAAAACAACTCTATTTTTTAAACTCGGTTTGAACCTGTCTAATCCGGACTAAAATTAATGATATAGGGTTAACCTGGATTAGAATTAATGATATAAGATTTGGTATTAGTTTCAACTCGGACTTAAAATATATACCAAAAGTTCGGGGCTGGTAAAATATGGCCGGCGTGCCCCATATTTGTGATGCAACCCAACCGTTGTTTCAACTAAGGGTTTTAATGGATTATTTCAAACTATTAAATGGGTTTTTCCAAGTTCCACTTCCAACCCGAACTGGCTGGTATTTAAAAAATACGATTTTACGTTCTTTAAAAAAGTACATATTTTTCAACAATATAATAGTCTGAAATTGATTAATACTAGGTCCAGGTCGTCATGCTTTTTCTTCTTTTTAAATTTCGAGGCACACGTTTCAATGAACTATTTGCATCGGCTGAATGACAAGTTACGTACGGTAACAATAATATGATCACCATTAGGAAATATGCCACAAAATCATTATTTATAATTCACATTTTTAAATTTGTCGTCTTCATATAATTATTTTAAAATTTGTTATAAAAATACTTCTCATATAATTATTTTTAATTTATTGCAAAAAAATTCTCTATATAATTATTTTAAATCTATATTTTTATGAATTACTTTGAAAGAATAACGCTATGTAAAATCCCATTCCGGCGTCGTCGTAACCCAGCTCGGATCCTCTTTGACCCAAACTAAATTTGATGTTACTGAGTTTGATACCGAGTTTATCCTGGAACCAAATACACAGTGCCAAAATAGGCCGTAGATCCGGGCCAAGTAAAACTCCCATGGTGTTATATCCGGCCCTTGATCTTATACTCCCGATGTATACGCTTATTTTTTATTTTTTTGAATATTTTTTACAATAGTGTTAATCTATATGTATTGAATATATGTATAAATTTTTACTATTTTTGGAGTATTTTAAATATTTATTTTTAATTTTTGAAAATCTGTAGCATTTTAGATAATTTTAGATTACTAAAATGACAAGGATTTTTAAAAATTCAAAATAAATATCTAAAAATATCCAAAAATGGTAAAAATTTAAACATACGTTAAATAAACTTAGGTTAACAAGTTCATGAAATTTTTTTTTTTAAAAAATAAATATATACGCACAAGAGCATAAGATGAGGAGTCGTTATACCCGCGTATGTTTTTGGTAATTCCCAGGGTACCCTCGAGGACTTAAAATTTCTTCAGTACCCATGCCGTCAGTCAACTGCCGTTAAGGACTGAACAAAATTTCTATTTTGCCGATCGGTTATGGGCTGCATTAACCGCCCTCTGATTTTGCTTGGAGAAGCCGAATTTGAGAGGACTCAACGCCGAACTTAAAGAAGGAAATTTTCACCGGTTGGATTTTTGTGTTTGGCTCTGTAAGTAAGGTTGGAGATACGCTGCAGAGAATGGCTGTTGATTGGGAGTAGCTCATCGAATAGGAGAAAATGGGCGTTGCTGTAGTCTAGCAGTGATCGACGGCGACGGTCTCCCTGAACACTTGAGATGAAGATGAATCGGTTGCAGATCTATTCCCAAATCAGCTGCTTTGACCCAATTGATTATTGTAATCTCGTCATTGCATATTGCCGCTGTTTTTCGTTTTGGGCGTGGACGCTTTCAAAAATCTGAGTTTTAAACCGATTTGGGTGTGTTCTTCTTTGTTAGCGGTTTCAACCGGAGTAGCGCCGATCGGTTTGGGCAGTCGAATAGCGTTCTTCCACAAAATCACTTTGGCTTTTTGACCTGATTGGGTTTCATCCTACCCAACGTCTCAGGCCTCAAGCTAATCATAAATAATGATTGTTTTCCCTCTATTCGATATTCCCTGTTCCTATCTCCCCTATTCTCTACCATCCTTAAGTCTTCCAAATCAACAGAGAAGAGAGCAGTGTTGCCTAGATTCTCTGATTGGGAATGGCAGAGAAAAGATCGATCGTGTTTTACTGACGATACTTGCTGGATTAATGGACTCACTTACCTCCGATTTGCAGACAAGAGATGCTGAAGAGGTTTGATGTCTTATTGCCGATAGTCATTGAAATCGGAAGATACGAGTATTTGCATTTAGTGTCTGGCTGTGCACTTAACAGGCAGTAGTGTTGAATGTGTTTATTTTAACTATGGGTAATTTAGTAATTTAAAGAATATTAAATGTTAAAAAAGTCACATTGCTAAAAGTAACTGACGGTCTTCTGAGGTGGTGGGTATATAAGGAATTTGGACGAAAATTTGCAGGTATATTTTTGAAAGTTCTCCTTAAATATGTTTTAAAAATCTAAATCATTTATCACATTTACTCGTATGTATTTTTCTGTGGTGCTATGAATTGTAAAGTTTTATATATTATGTTTATACGGTTTATTATTCTAAAAATTTTTAATAGCTAAATTTCACGTTAAAAACTTACTACTTTTTACCACACAAAAGTTTACAATGAAAATTATGAAATATAATAAAATAATATGTGCTATATGCGATAAATAGAGTAGATTTTAAGAAATATATGTTAATAAATTAAAGGAAAATTTTCAAATATAGTGTAAATTTTCACCTTAATTCCTTTTTATACTCACAAAATTTTGAAAAATTACTCTTGTACATAAATTTTTTGAGAAATTCATTCCATACTCCCGTAATGTTATGTTCCTTGAGCTACAATGAAATTTTTAAATTTTCTTATTCTGTTGATCATTGCATTTATTCTGTTTGGGGTCTGATCATTTGAGTCCAAAAATATATTTTTTATTTTTTAGTTTTCATAAAACTATTATCTTGGAGTATTTGATCCATAATCCGAGTTTTACTATTTTCAAAAATGTGCATATATTTTTAAAATTTTTGAACATAGGTATTTTAATAATTGTTAATTATTAAGAATTATTAAAATGCCACAACGTTTAAAAATCCAAAAAAGATATGCACCCATTATTGCGAAATGATAAATTTTGCTTTACGAACCAAATACACTTGGAATTAGGGGTGCAACTCGGGCTCATGAAACTCGGGTTCACCTCGACCCTAACCCTAACCCTATTTGTAAATCTTCAACCCTAACCCTAACCCTAACCCTATTTGTAAAACCTCAACCCTAACCCTATTTTTGAAATTCGGGCTCGGGTTGAGTTTCGGGTTGACATGTTACTATAAATATACATCCTATACTCATTTAATCACAAATCTATTGCAAAAAAAAATCTAAAATAACAATTTATTAGAAGAAAGCAAAAAAAATTTAAATACCATTTAAGAGTATTAAGAAGAAAAACCTGTTTTGGGCATTCTCTTCGCATTAAGTTGAATAGCAACCATATTTTGATGAATGTAGAAGTACAACCTTTGTCCGTCCTGCAATTTAACATGAATATCACAATCATATATAGAAATATTAGCATCTAACCATAAGACAAACTTTATAATATCAATCATAAGAAAAGAAAATAATCCCAAAAATACAATAATATCAAAACAAATAAGATTATAACAAGTTCAAAAATACAACTTCAAATCACAACATCCAAGCTAGGTCCAAGTCTACAACTTTAGTCTTAGATTCCAATAACCAAATTACAACATTTAACTTAAATTGTCAACTGCAACATAACAACATGAAACATTTTAATTTTCCACTCAGTCTTCATTCTTCTTGTCTTCTATTATTCTCGTCCGCTAAGCCAAATTCTTTTTTCCCTAAAAAAAATGCACAAAATCGACGTCATTTTGTACAATTGAACTTAAAGAGCATATATATGCATATATATTCAAATATATAAGTAATACCTCCTGTAAATTAATTTCTTGGTGGAATAGGTGGTAACGATCCTGAAGCAGCGTTTCCCGACGTTTGAGAAACTTCATCTGAAAAAAATAAATATTGGCATTAAAAATAATGTTAAGAGAAAGGGATAGGATTAAAACATAGAAAAATATATTTTACCTCTTACGCATTTGTCTAGTTGATCAATAAATTCTTCATAATTTGAATCGACTGGAGATGCTTTCAACCAATCTTGAGAGCAAATTAGGCACTCAACCAACATGGGTGTTAATGAACTACGATATTGGTCAAGAACACGTCCTCCAGTGCTAAATGCAGATTCTGATGCAACTGTTGAAACAGGAATAGCCAAAATATCTTTTGCCAGAAAAGATAAAATCCTGTATTTTGTAGCCGTTGCCCACCATGCTAAAATATCAAATGGTTCTACTTCATTCTCAACTGGATCTTTTAAATAGGCATCAATTTCATTTGTGATAACTCCAGCATTACTGTTATTCATAGATTGCCACAGCTTCCATTTTGAATTCTTTGATTCGGATGGTGCCCCACTCGCTTCAGACAAAGAACTTGTAGTACTACTAGTAGACCCAGATTTATAAGATCCATATAATTCAACCATTTTATCATACACTTTCTTTGATAATGCAGAAACCTGATCCGCAGGAAGGAAAATACTAAGACAAAATTCCAAATAGCCTAGCTTGTATCGTGGATCAAACACTATCGCAATGAGCAAGTAAATGTTGAACTTGTCAACAGAACCCCAATATTTTGCAAGTTTTTCCTTCATTTTGTTGCACATGTGACGAAGGATAGGATTATCATTCTCGGCTGGAAATGACTTTAATCGATCTTGAATTGCGTCAAGTTGAGGAAAATGATATGAGGAAGTGACATATTTAGTACCCGACAAGATTTCAGTAGCTTCAAAAAACAAAACCAAGAAATCACAAAGGACTCTGGCATGGTTCCAATCTTCTTCAAGAGGTGGACTAGAGCTTCTAAAACTTGCATCATTCACTTCAAGATGTTTGAAAGCCATTTCAAAGGGTATAGCATGTTTCAACATCAAGTATGTAGAATTCCAACGTGTTGGCACATCTAAACACAAAGACATTTTACTCGAAATTCTAACACTTTCACAAGATTTTCCAAATGCTTGTTCTCTACTAGGAGAACTCTTGACCCACTTTATGCTATTACGAATTCGAGCAATGGAATCCTTGATTTGTTCGGTTCCCTCCTTCACAACCAAATTTAAAATGTGCGCAACACAACGGACATGTAAAGATTCTCCATCCCCAAAGAGAGCATTCTTCATTTTTAAATTTAAACGCAAAGTGTTTAGCGCAACATCATTGGCCGATGCATTGTCAACAGTAAGGGTACACACTTGTCCAATATTCCAATCATTCAAACATTCTTCAATTGCGTTAGCAATAGCTTCCCCCGTGTGTGGTGAAGGAAGAATACAAAAATTAAGAATACGCTTTTGAAGAATCCAATTAGAATCTATAAAATGAGCAGTCAAACATAAATACCCAATATTTTGATTTGAAGTCCACAAATCTGTTGTCAAGCATACACGCCGAACATCACAACTAAAAATCTTTCGTAATTTAGCCTTCTCTAACATGTATATTTTGAATATTTCTTTGGCAATTGTGGTCCTTGAAACATGTTTGATGAGTGGCTGCACAACTTTGCAAAATTCTCTAAACCCTTCCTTTTCAACAAATTTAAATGGCAATTCATCAAGAATGATCATTTTTGCCATTGCTCTTTTGCAGGCTTCTTGGTCAAACTTCCAATTTGACATAACCATTCCACCATCATCAGTTACTGTTTGAAATGATAATAAACGCTGACCCTTAGCTCTTTTGTTGGTATTATACTTGTATAACTTTAAGTGTCTAATTAATGTGCTTGTTCCTTGAGTACTTGGACACTTAAGTTTAATCTTACAATACTTACAAATTCCCCATGCCACTTTTCCATTTTGGTCCAAAATCCTTTCAAATTCTTCCCAAACTGGTGATGAAGTTTTATATCCTTTTTTCTTCTTGAGAAGAGGCTCGTTTGCATCCGAACTTTCTGTAAGATCAATAGTGTTTGAAGCAGTTGTTGTATTTTTTATTTGCTCACTGTCGATCTCTTGTTCACTATTCTTGTCTTGCATATTACTTGAATCGTCCATATTTTATTAACCACCTAGATATCATTTTCATAACATATAATCATAGTTAGATATTTTTATTTCAATCATAATAATTCCTACATTATATCAATATTAACCAATACATATTAACACAAGCATGCATGCCTTAAAATCATAAAATGCTGATCTTTTATACCAAATACATGCCTTAAATTGCCCGATTTAGAATTTGAAAATAATTTTTTGTTGGGCAAAAGCCCAAAGGAATATATCTAAGATTTCATGAATTTACTAAGATGAGGTGTTTCATACGAGCATGCAAAGCAAATCATGTTCTAACTTATGAAATGGAAAAAAAATAATTAAAGGACTGAAACGAAATTGCATTTATAGAAGGAAAGGTAATTACAGAGGTGGGCAGCGTGGGCTGTCGTGCTCAATTCTTGATGCAGTGATGCCTGCACGCCTGAATCCTGAATTAGTTTTGATAGTTTCTTGCCCACCTGAGAAATTGAAAAACAAAGCTAGTCAAGATTATAGCACATTCAAGATCACCACAAACTTTTAGATATCAGCCCATTTAAAAGCATAATTTCATAAAATACAATCTTAAAAGATTCAAAATTAGATATATGAAATGTCATACACAATTCAAAATTATACAAGGGAAATAAGTAGTATTGTATTTAGCTTTTCAAGGAAAAAAGAACTATTATCGAGAATTCGAGATGGCAAACAGCGTGTGGAATTGAATTTATGGTGGCATATGCATGAGCTAGCTCTTGGCTAGAGATGAGCAAGCAGAGATTCTGGTGGCTGCCATTGCCTTCATTGTTGCAGCTGCTTCTAAGTTCTAACCTGTCGTTCGGATGAGTTCTAACGCTGGTGGTTGACTGCTACTCATAAAGGGCAATGCAAGCAGATACGTAAAAGTAGAGTAAAAAAGGACCATAGCAATTAGCAAGTATTGTTGCCCAAAATATGTTACTTTGAATGCCTCCAATCACTGGAAGAGGCAAACAAAAAATTCTCCCAAAAGGTCCATTCATGTAAATGATACAACCTATTCTGATGCATGCTGAATCTCAGAAAGATGAAAAGAAATTCATTCCATCTTACAACTGCTAACGGAAAAAAAGTCTTTGATGGATTATATTCCCATTCATGGTATTAGCATTTCATCATTGAGTTAATCAGATAAAACAGCTGTATGAAAGCATATATGCACATCTGGGAATGAAGTCTCAGTATAAAGCCAATCCATCCTATGTAAGAACTCAGAAATTCTTCAAACGCCAAAATATTCATTTTCACGATTAAAATTTTTAATGGACTATAAAGTGAGGACTTTGATTATGCATAATGCCAAGCACATGAACATCTGTGCGCAACTTTTCTGTCATCCGTGAAAGGGGGGCACAAAGTCAGAAACATGGTCTCCAAATGAGTTCTATAACAAGATGAATCACAACATACAACACAGTGATAATTCATCAGCAATAAATCCTGCACCAGAAACTTGCAAAACCGAAGCAGACAAACTGAGCTGAGTGACGAACTGAGCTGAGTGACGATGGTCGGAGCAGGTCAGTGAAGTCGACGACGAGTAGAAGCAGACGACACCGGAGCAGACGAACTGAGCTGAGTGAATGAGTGATTGAGTCGTCGTCTCGTTACACGATGACACTGCGCAATAAGTGGATGAAGATGATCGATCGTCAACACGATTGAGTCGTCGTCTCGTCGTCGACAGGACAGATGATCGATCGACGATCGCACGGGCTGGTCGAAGCAGAGGATGAAGCTCTGAGCAGCAGAGCAGGTCGGACCGTCGGAGTAGTAGACGACAGAAGCAGACGACACCGGAGAAGATAAACTCCACTATCAGTCGTCCCTCGTCCCGTCGTCGACAGGGAAGACAGTCGGTCGTCGATCGACGGCAATGCACGGCCGCGCCGGGCAGGATGCAGGATGGCAGGAGCAGGATTAACGACCGGCGGATTGCTATGCTAGAGCAGTATAACCTGGAATTTGGGGGGAAATTGAAATCGACGGGTTAGGGTACCAGAAAAATCCCCTTTATAAGGGGTATTGAAATCGGGTTCGGGTTGTGCGGGTTAGGGTTCCTATCAACCCGAAACCGAGACCGATTTGAAATCGGTCTCGGGTTCAACCCGAAAAATCGGGTTCGGGCTCATAAACAGCCAGTTTGGGTACTGCCAATTTCCGGGTTCGGGTTGAACCCGGCCCAAGTTGCACCCCTACTTGGAATAACATATATGTATAAAAAAAGATAAATTTCTCTTTTCCCTACAACATTTATCCTTTGTTTCTTTTATACTCATCACATTTGGATAATTTTCGTAAGTGCCGATTATATTTCAACCTAATTCCTTTAACACCCATGTGGCCAATGTTGTTAGAACTGAACCGATGATTGAACGGTAAAAGAACTGGTCTGGTTCGAACCGGTTCGAACTGGTGACGTCAGCATGACATATTTATGATATCATAAATATTAAATTATTTTTAAATTTTAAGTAAATATATTGATAAGTTAATCTTAATTTAACACCTGTAATATGATTTTAAGCCCTTTATAAAGTCATTTATACCTTAATTACAGAATTTGAAACCCAGATAATATGATTTAATGAAATCTACCTTATCTAACAGCGTCTAACAGCATCTAACGATATCTAACGGCATCTAATGACATCTAACAACATCTAACTTTTGATATTAATAAGTTAATCCGAATTTAACACATGTAATATGATCCTCAGCTTCTCATAAGGTCATTTATACCTTAATTATAGAACTTAAAACCCAGATAATATGATTTAATGAAATCCACCTTAATCTAACAGCGTCTAACAGCATTTAACAACATCTAACAACATCTAATGACATTTAAGGAGCACTCAAATTTTATTAAATGAATAAAATATTAAAAATAAATTTTTAGATTACACATAAATCGTCCTAGGTACTAAGAAATTTACCTAAAATATAATTATAATATTTTATTAATTATATTATAATTTTTATTTGCAACATTAATTATGTGAAGAATTTTATGGAATTTGGGAGGAGCTTTTGCCGTGCCGTGCGCCCATGCCCCTGGTTTTTTTTTCTTCTACCAAACCGGTCTAACCGGTTCTACAGTTTTTACGTTTTATATGTATTGAACTGAACCGTATGCTATTGAACCGGATTGGGACCGGTTTCCGGTCAGACTGGTCGGACCGGCTGGTCTGGCCGGGTTTTAATAACACTGCACGTGACTAAGACAGCTTAAACGCCTGTCATGGGCACAAGGAAATGACATGTTTACCCCGTAAGTGTAGCCTAACTCCGTTAGCAGATGAACGAAAGCAAAAATGGCAGCCGTTTTTCAGCATCATGAAAATCAGCCACAGAATGTAGTGTCTTTCCGTATGGCAGCGGCTGCATCCATCGATTCTAGCGGAATTCTAGCCCATCGATGAAATTCCAGCGGAAGAAAGGTTGCGCAACCGAGTCATGCTTGCACTCAACATCCATGAACATCGCTATCAGGGAAAAGATGCACCTTAGCAGGTGGAGCAGGTCGGAGTCATCTGATCGGTTGAGACGGAGTCAAATTGATGGCTACTGCTTCACCTCCAATGACACGCATGACATTGAAGAAGAGGGGCACAGCCAATGGCTGTTTGGCTGCGGCGGAGGCTCCAAGCCTTCGTGTCGATGGAGAGATCCTCCAGGCCCTTGATGATCTCAGCCTAGTCAAGTAGCAGGCTACACCGCCCAGAGCCCATCCACGAGATGAAATCCCCAGCAGCTGAGGCTCTCTCTAGCATGCTTTTGGTTCCAAAAAATCAAAAAACAATTAGCGCAGGAAGGCAGCCACTTCGAACAAGTTCTTCAGTTGCTCGATCCGAAACAAGAGAAATAAGTCGTCAGGAAAATCCTGCTTTCTCTGCTTCCATCCTTGTTAAACGACATGCAAGGAGAAAAAAAATGTTAGCATTGGCATATCTCGAGCATTTAGAAAGGCTTGCAAAAGCGGAAGTAACAAGCGGATTTCGATCTCCATCACAAGCTTCACAAGATCTCCCGCGTCAGCTCTATCTCGGTGGATTCTTTCGAAACGACCGCTGTAATACGGAGCGAAGATGCATTACACTTTACACTATTAAATTTGGCAGCTCAGCTTCACTGCTCCACATTGTCGGGCAATGACCTAAACTGCAATCACATGCAGTGTCTTCCGTCTGGCTGGTGTTGGGTGGAACGAGATCGCAATGACGACATGACGATCTGGGTAAGAAGATTCACCTTCAAATTTCGTATTATAAAAAAAAAATTGAATCGTTGGAACTTTGTGTTCCCTTTCCCCTTTTTCCTCTTACAATTCCTAATTTCTGGAGAACCAGCATCATTCAATCCGGTTGGTCTACCGCCCACAACAGGGATATTAAGGTCGCGGTGGGAGAGCTTGGGGCTGTTCTGGGTATTATCGACGCGGAGACGTTGAGGGGGGCAAGCGTGGGAAGTAGAGAGAGAAATAGAGAATGGGGGAGTCGGATTTAAGGGTGCAACTCGGGTCGGTTCAGTACGGGTAGTGGTCTACCCTATCCATGTCCTATTTGTAAAAAGCCTACCCTACCCTACTCATTTGTCGGTTCGGTTCTTAGTATACCCTACCCTACCCATTATTCATAAGGTCGATTCCGGTTTCGGTTCAAAATCGGTTCCTTTAATACTCAAATAAAATATTTTTTTAAAATTTATATGTTATTATAAATAATGTAAAATAATACTCATTTATGTTTTACAATCATAAGTACATATATTATTGTTTATATTATTATATAAAAATATGAAGTATAGATTATCATGACTCAATCATTAAAACTAATAATATATTATAATCATAAGTCACAAGCGTATTTATAAGAGTCTTTCGGAAGTCAATGATGTATATATAAATTCATTTAAATTTATATTTCACAAGGTACAAAATTCATTTAAATTTGAATTTGTTAAAATATGTGTGCACATAAGATGTTAAAGACAAAACATAATGCATAGTATATAATATATATTATACATATATAATTATGCACCTAATTAATTACCCATATGAGTACCTATGCGGGTCAGTTGTGGGTACCCAATGTATCTACCCTACCCGTACCCTATTTGAGGAGGCGGGTAATAATTTCTACCCTACCCATAGCTATGGGTAATATTTTCTACCCTACCCTACCCAAATTAGGGTCGGGTCGGTGGGTACCCATGTGTACCCTACCCAAGTTGCACCCCCAGTCGGATTGGAGCCCGATGGCATGATCCGCGGCACGTACACCCATTTTTTATTAATTTTTTAATAAAACTGTTAATATAAGTATATAAATTTTTACCATTTTGAAGTATTTTAGATATTTATTTTTAATTTTTGAAAATTAATGGCATTTTAGGTCCCAATGATTTTCAAAAATAAAAAATAAATATCTAAAATACTCCAAAAATGATAAAAATTTATACATATCTTAAATACATATAGATTAACAATATTGTAACAAATTTTTGAATAAAATAAAAAAAATAAGTGCATGCAATCGGGATCCAGTTGCCTTTGATCAGGCACTACTGTGTTCTGGTTTTAGTTCATCCAATATATTTTTATTCGCGGTCAAAAGGCCAGCTGCTTGGAAATGTGGGGATTGTTCGGATGAACAAGCGGACAAGGATACTTGCATTTTTAAAGATCTTTACCTAGGAATGGTTGAGGGGCAGGATGGGTACGGAGGAAACGCTATTTTCTCCTCAACCAACTCTATTATCAACTTTGGATGGGAAAAGCTTTCACATCTCAGGTTCAATTTTTGATATAATGCCCCCAATATGCACAGCATCATGCATGTGTTGTCCTATTGGATAAAACAAACAATTTTTAAATAAAAAAAAACGTTGTTCATTCAACAATTTATTATCAGGAAGATGAACAATACAGATCATCATAACTTTCTTTGTAAGAACCAAATGAATCATCGTCATATAGTAATCAAGCTATTACCATAATCTAAACGAATTGTTAAATAATTTTTGTGGACAAAATGGAAATCAGGCTTATTTCAACTTTAACCCTATCACATTTACAAAAAGGGTTCACCGGGCTAGGGTCGTAGAAAAACGAGTTTTAACATAGTTAGAAATTGGGGTTCGGCGGGCTGGGTTCGGGCTCAACCCGGCCCAAGTTGCACCCCTACTTATAGTGGACTCGTGTGAATTATATCGAACTTTAATAATCAAATTATCACAGTTCTATTATTTGAAACCTACAATGATTACCTTAAACCTATTGTCAAAGGTGGATCAAATTTAATGAAATAATTACAGTGGAGGTCAAGGGAAGATGACTAACTTACAAAATTAGAGGTTTTGAAACTTAATGAAATTATCTGAATCAGCTTTGAAATGACATAATAGACTTCAAGCAAAGACTGACTAACTATTAAAATCCTTTATCTGAATTCATTATGACTTTATTAAAAAATATAGTAACTAGTGAATATTAAAATAGAAATAACCATGTCTTAATTAATAACTAATAAAAGTTTTTTTTGGACATTAATAACCAATAGAAGTTAAGACTTGATTTCCCGCTTCAATTGCAAGTTCTCTTGTACAATCTTCCTCATCGGTTTGTCATGGGAATGCCATTCGCCACTTTTGAGTGCAGATTAAGCTCTCAACAAGGTTCGGTGTCAAACTGTCAATGAATTGTAATAGGGGTGGGAATCGAGGCGGGACAGGATGTGCCCAACCCTGACCCTCCTTTTCAAAAATTTTGTTTGACCCTTATTTTATACCGGGTCGGGACAAGGTCGGTTTGACCCTTACTTTTTTCTACAAGTTCTCGGGACAAAATTCGGGTCGGTATCGGGTCAACGGGTCGGATAAAAAACTGCGGGTCAAGTAAGAAGTTTTTAAAATTTATAGAACTATCAAGTATAAAGACAAATTTATATTAAATTTAACTACTATATGCTTGAATATATTATTAATTAGTCAAAGTAAATATAAATAATTAAATAAAACATGAATATTAGCATTGAACGAGGTTTTTCTTTTTAATGTAAAATATCAGAAAATGGGTCAGCAGGTAGGTCCGCCCCGACCCGCCCCGCCACCTTGTAAAAATTGAATTTTGCCCTGACCCGCATTTCTTTAAAATCATCAAAAATCCCGACCCGCCCCGCCCCCGCCTGGTACACAATCCTGACTCGCCCCGGTATTCCGTGACCCTGATTCCCACACCTAAATTGTAACAATAATCTGCCAAATGTAGATTTTGAAGCCACAAATAGTAGTTAAAACATCTCTAGCTACACAATATAATACTCGAAAGTTAGAAGCAACCCACTATGCTAAAACTTCAAAATTATCATAATCTTCCCCTAATGCTCATCCAATACGATCAATCTCAGTTCTCGACAATGATCTGTTTATCATTTCCCATTGCTTGAATGTCCACATTTTCACATTTGATGTGCTCTTTGCTTAGATGCTTTTGCCTATTCGTTCACTTATTGAGCCCATAGTCTATAAGAGGATTGCATCTGTGCTTTTGCATGTTTTATAAAGCTTTAGCAAAGCACCCCTTCACTTTCTTTGAAATTTCTTCAACTTTATTTGACTCAAAATATCTCCAATAATACGAGCCTATGTTTGCTATTCTGTAGCGTGGATTCAAAACAAGTGCAATTACCAATAACATATTCCCTTTTTTTAATCAATGGAATCGCAATAGGGATGAGATGGAGTCTGGTCACATAACAAGCGTGGACGATGGCAAAACCGACGACAATCTTCTGTTTAGATCTTAGAAGAAAAGGTTGCGGCTTCAAGAGTCTCAAACAGCGGATGGATTTGCGGATTTTTGTAGATTTCTCAGGAGCTTGAAATTTACTGGTTTCGGCGGACCTATTGAGTGGCTGTGCAGTTTAGGTCGTTGGATCTTCCGACCAACTGCCGGAACCATTGGATTTTACGATGGACATGGTTGGGCAAGGTCTTCACAACCCGAATTTGGAGAAAGAATGAACTTTAATCAGTCTTTGGAAGAAGGCATCATTTCATCTTTTTTTTATTAATTTTAATTTTAACCTTGATTAATCTTCTTGTAACCCTTGTCTGATCATACGATTTCATTAATAAAAATCATACAAATTTTCTGCTTCTAAAATTAATTTCGTATGATTGAAGCCGGACCTACATGTCTAAAATGTATGTCTCATCCCGAGCTCTAGCAAAAATCTTCACCATAGGTTGCAATTTATGTTCTCGCTGATATCCGTTGAAAATCTTTAGCTTCCACTTTCTATTTCGTTTCTCCCGAGCTCGCCAGCAAATCGCAATCTCTCTCCTCTCTTTATTTGGGTGGGTTTTTTTTTTGTTCCATCTACTCAAGGGGCGAAATCGAAAATACAAAGGGCATGTAAGCTGTAAAATTTTCAACTTTTGCATGGATGATGAGATGATACATATCGACAGCTTGATGGCAGCGGATGAGGGGCACACTGAAATTCCATTGCCCTGGGGCATTGAATTGGAACTCATATATATTGTTGCCTTGGGAGTTACTCGAGGCGGCGTTGGTTTACGTCCGCAACCTTTTTTGGTTTAGCTTTTTCTAAACGTTTCACACTAATCTTAAATATACTTATTAATTTCGAAAATACTAGATATATCTATTACATTTGCATAAAATGTCAGATATATCCACTCCGTCAATATTTGTCAGTTAACTTATGGGTCATCTAATGCATCCCAAGTTTAATTTTTTTTAAATGCTTAAAATACCCCTAATATATAAATAGAGATGCACCTTAAATATATTTATTATGTTTTAAAAGTTTTAGATATATCCGCTCTGTCAATGTTTGTTAGTTAACTTATGGACCATCTGATGCATTCCAAGTTTAATTTTTTAAATGCCAAAAATAACCATAGTATATAAATAGATATTCACCTTCAGAACACTGAGCAATAATGTACGGTGCTCCATCATCCCCTTAAGCTATGGTTGTTGTCGCCGATCCCACCAATGCAACCCTTTTCTTTTTTGCAGTTTTCCCATTTTGCTCTCTCTTGCCTCTAGCCTAGCCTTCTCAAGAAGAACAGCGAGCACTGCTGTTGCCGCCGATCTGTTAGTTGCAGCGATCTTAAGGGAGTGTGAGGGAATTGAGTTTTACAGACAACAATAGCAAGAAAAATCGGAAGAAGACAATGCCTTGAAAGGTGGAGAAGGATCGTGTCCGATCATGCAAGAAAGGAAAGGTGGAAATCTTGAGAAGAACATGAAAGCTACAGTTACTGCTTTTGTTGGAGCTTTGAGAAGCTGAAAATTTAAAAGATTTTTGTTTGGTTGGGTAGGTTGATTTACAAGGGATTTAGGAAAATCTATGAATAGAAGCGGGGGAAGGGATAGGTCCTGGAATGCTGAGGGAAGCATCTAGAAGCTTCCATACGTCCGTGAAGCGGGAGGACTCTTACCTCAAGTTGTCGGCAACGGCGAAGACAATGTCGACTCTGGTGAGCTTGTCAATGGAGGAGAGGGAGAAGCAGAGGAGGTAGCAGAAATATGGTGTTGGCGCTATTGCCAATATTGAATTCTACATGGCTTGATTCCATTTCCTACCCCATGCTTTGTAAGAACGACAGGAAATTTCTCGTTGAGAGAGAGATAGAAAATTCCTGGCCCTATGCTAACAAACGATTTTGGGGAGGGAGGGAGGGAGAGAGAGAGAGCCCATATGGCTAATGACAAACGATTTTAGGAGGAGGGAGAGAGAGATCTAAAGAACCAATTGAAAAATTCTCCAATCATATTGAGATCCTCTCATTCCAAGTGCCTTCCTCTCCACCTCGCTTCGTTGGCCACGTTGAAAGAATGAGACCCGTTAAGCAATTTCTCCAAAAATTATAAATATATCCATGTGATTGAGATAACCGGAAGAGGGTTTGGCAATGGTGGTGGCTCTGAGGTTCAGGTTTGGGCAGCTATGTCGGACGAGACAGAGTTGCGGAAGATGACGATTTATGGGTAGAATGTCCCTCTCAGTTTAGCTTTTGGTTGTAGGCATTTTAGTAATTCTACGCATTTTCTAACGTTTTTTTCTCACAACTGTGACAAAGTGGACATATCTGGAATTTTATACAAACTAAGTGGATGTATCTGGAATTTTTGAACAAAATGACTATATTTGGCATTATGGAAGTGTAGCGCCCCCGACCCGCGGGCGCGCCACACCGCGTCGTGGTACCTTACTCCAGGATCTTTTTAGGTGGTGAAACTGGTGAATGAAACCAAAGTTTCATGCTTACATGAGCGGAAGCTATTCCTAATTTGTCGGGAAATCAGACTGAATTTTTTTTTCTTCTCTTCTGAACCTACATTGATTCTATTTTCTTAACTAAAATCCGGCAGCATGCCGTCTATAGTTAAGACATTTGGGCGATTACAAAACCTGATAGACATTATATAATCTAGCATTCTCTATTAAATTCATTCACAACTACTTAAATTCATCTAATCTCTCACTTATAAACTCATACTTCACATAGGAAGCTAATTATTACATTTAACATCAACATAAAACAATTCAAATATAATACACTCACATTTATAATAATTACAATCCCATGAATCCAAATTCATCAAAAACATTAAAATCATACCTTCACTGCTCAGTTAGCATTAAAGGCCCTTCTATCAAATTTGCATCATCCGCACTCACTGATTAGTTAAAAACAATGAGTGTAAAATACTCAGTAAGCAAGCATTTAAAAATATGTACTGCTCAAAACCTATGGCATTAACTAAAATCATAAAATTCTTAAAATCTCATTATGAATGTGTGAAAATGAGATGAATGCATACACATGCATCATTCCATGACTTATTCCTCGTTTGGCAGATGACACTTATCAAGTGATCACCCTCCCCATATGTCGGACGCACCGACCAGGCAATGCCAAGGACAGACTACTTGTCCAATTACAACCTTGACAAAGCCTCATGCATGAGTTTCATTTACACGTGCATCATATGCATTTATGACATGAATTGAGTTTCGCCAACTCAACATGATAGCAGGGTTTGTACATGAAAATCAAGTTGAAGACAAATCTTTCAAGTACACATTATTGTTGTAAAACCTATGCACAGGGTAATGGCTATCCCTAAGTACCTTTTCAATGCATATCAATTTAAAGAAAAATTTAAATAAAAAAATCTCGCTTGAAATAAAAAGGCAAGAATATATTTTTCTTACCATAAAATTCTTTTGAACAAAAAGAATCTTGAAAAGCTTGCTTACCTCTTCCCTTTAGCATTCCTTCTTTTTTCCTTTATACTTTCCTTCATTTTTCTTCACCCCTCCCTAACATAATCAATAGGAAACAACATTTAAACATATTATTCTCATTATCATGCATGCCAATCTACATGCCTACTTATTTCCTACTTGTCCCTCCCGTTTTTTTTTTTTACAAACTTTTTAATAAGAAATTCAAGCATTTCCTTTCTTGAAAATCTCATTTAAATATATTTTATCCTACACTTGAATAAACTTCCTATTCCCACTCTAGACATTCAAATATGGAGTCCATCTTGAGTTCATTATAAAATTAGATTTCATAGCATCATAAAATTACATTTCATAGGGTTTCATATACCCAATATGCTCAAAAATAATCTTTTATAAACGTAAACCAATTTGAAAACTCATAGACTACAGACTATCCTAGTCTTTTAATCATTTTGTAAATGAAATGTTTTTAACGAGTCTTACACTTTTTGTATATATTACTTTTAAATAACTCATATAAAACGTATGGGATCTTCTTACACACATCAAACAAGTTTACTACTAAAAACCTCATCACACAGACTAATTCATACAAAATCTTAACCCGTTTAAGATAGATGATTAGAAATCATCCCCATCAAACACAACTCAAATTCTTTTACATATATATAAGAATACTTTCCTCATGACTTATGAATTCATTTATTCCAAAATTGAATGATTCAAACTCATAACATATATATTACTTCTTATATTTGTGTGATCACCACACTTGAACCTAAACTCAAAATTCAGTCCACACAGCCTATCCACATGGCTGCCTGGCTAAATTCTCTTTTATTTTATATTTAACATCATATCATAGGATTTTCATTATGATGCTTGCAATAATTTTAGCATTCATAATTTATACTTTAAAATCAGTAATTTAGTAAAGGAATTGTACAACAGAATTATTTTACTTTATTTCCTCTATTTCCTTGATTTCAATTGTTAAAACTTTACATTCCACTTCAAATTCACTAACTTTTACATTTGGAATTTGTAATCCACCCATTTTATTTAAATTACATGGGCAAACACCCAATTAATTTGGCTGTTCCACTTGAATCTCTACATCCATATCTTAACTCATATACATCTTATCATCTAAAAATTCATATTAATTATAATTTACATAAATATATCATTTAAATATCATAACTAACATTCACAACCCATAACTTCAATTGAACAGTTGGGTTCTCCCAACTTCCTTGCATTTTCATTAATATAAGCATGTAAATTAATCCTCTATTGTCATACTCTTACAATAAAAATTTAAAAATCAATCATTACTAGTCAACACATATCACCACAGTCTATTTCATAAATCTCTTTTTTTTTTTGGGGCTTACATTTAACTACCCTCAGCTCAACATATATATTAACTAACATATCCAATTTACGGGAATTTAAATATTCATCTCATTACTTGAATTTTCTTATATATAACTTTCAACTTAAATGGTAGTCTCAACCCAATATAAGCATTAAACATTAGTTTTTAACCTCTAAAATTTAAAATGCATATTCCATTAATTTACATCTTACAAACTTAATATTAAAATATCAAGAATGACATTTATAAATCATACATTCAAGTTGGGCAATTATTTTTTTACCCCGCAATTATGCATTTTCTGCTTCAAATTTTCAAAATTATTTCATCATCATTCGTATGTGTTATAATTTTTAATATAATAATTATAATCCACCATATATCATAACCAAATTCATCATATATGCTCTACCCTAAATTTAACCTTCATTTAGGCTTACTCGAAATTCCTATATATACACGTATACATTCTTTTTTTATATATATAATTACAACTTTACTTAACCACCCATTTATCACAAGTAAATTTTATATTATGCTTCTAAAATTAAAATTAATCATTTGGGAGTCATCTTCATCACCCATACACTTTCAACTTTAGTTATTCAAATGATGGGTTTTAAGCTTCAAAATTTAGGGATTTTACCCTTTCATTTTCACATGATTTATATACAACAAGTTTAACATTTTTAACCCTCTAACCATTTATACATGTCATATAACTGTTACCCATTCATTCATTTTTTTTCCATATTTATTTGATACCAAAATTATATAAAATTCACCCCGTACACATTTACTTAAAAGAAAACTCATACCTCCATACAAATTTTCTAGCTACTCAATTTCATTTATCATATATGTCTAGATTTTTGCTTCAAGATTTACACATTTTGATCTAAATCCATGTCCATATATTTAAATTACTAAACTTAAATATTTACAAGCGACAACACATACCCGTAACATATATACCCACCTACCTCATTTTTTTCCCACCCATTTCCATATCCGAACGGGTTCAAAATTATTTCTAAATTACCCTATATATGAATAATATAAAAGCCCTATGCTTAGCCCACATTTTTAGGGCGTCCCCATGTTCAAGTATGATGGACATTTTGAATTTTCTTTCTTATCCAAGATTATACATGTAATTTTTACAAATAATACATCCCAATATCATTTAAATACATTATATAGCAATTTGGAGCAAAAATATTAAAGCTTTTCAACTCTTGAAATTTCGGATTCATGCATAGGATTTAATTTTCACATTCCATATACATTATTTGGCTCCCAAAATGAATATCTACATGAATCTACGAAAATCCCCATGATTCCTACCCATTTTAGGTAGAAATTTCAAAACCCCAAGTCACCATAGCTATGGATTTGAATTTTCATCCCCTTTTTACAATTTCTCCATTCATTCTTATAGAATTACCCATATTAAACAAAAGCCCCATGATATTTTTCATGATTGGAAAGAAAATTTCGAAAATAAACAAAAACTCATCTTCCTTACCTCCGGCCGGTGATGGGTTGGACGGCAGCAATGGTGGTGGCGGTGGCGTGGGGGTGAACGACCGGCTCCTCCCCTCCCTCCTCCTTCCTTCTCTTCTCCTCATCCTCTTCTCCTTTTTCTCCTTCTCTTCTTCTCCTTCTCTTTCTTTTTTTTTCTTTCTCCTCTCCCCTGTTTGTTCTCCCTCTGTTCGTGCGCCCCTTTCATTCCCCTTTTCTTTTGGTAGTCCGCATGTGTAACATGCGGCTACCCCTCTCTATATATATATTTTTAAATATCCATATTAACTATATGTGGTAAATCTTATTATTTTAAATCTTATAATTTAAACACATAATACATATTTAAAATCATTAAATCATGGTCATTCATTAATTTAAATACTTTAAACCAATTAATTACTTAAATTAAACCATTTGACTGAAATTCATTAATTAATCTAAAATTAAATAATACATTTTATTATTATTCCATTCAACATTTACACACTAACTCATCATTATTTATTTATTAATTCTTCCTTTTCTTATTTTATAATTTTAAGCCATTAATAAAATTCTAATTTTATTAATTTCATGGCCCAAAATTTTCATTTATACATGCCACGTACTTATAGGTTATATTCTAAAAATTACGGGTACTACTGGAAGGTAATGAGTATATTTGGAAAAATTCTTTTTTCTTTTGCTAGGGAAAGAGGTGAAACTCCTACCTCCCCCCGCCAACAAGACTGACGAAGGAGAGAAGCAGCAGACCACCAAATTCATTCAGGCGATGAATATCCTTACACAACAGATCATTAATACAATCAGGTGGTATATCAAACCACATGGACTCGACATCAGCATTGTGGCACACTCTATCTGCCATAGCATGAGCCACATCATTTCCACTACGCAAAACATGGGTAGAGGCGCAAGATTCGAAAATCCTCAGCTACCTGTTTAATTCTACCTACCCGCTCTCCCAGGGATGATATGATTTTACCATTGTTGTTCAGGAGGTTAACAGCAATGAGGCATCGGATTCGACGGCCACCCTTCTTTGATTCAGACTCCGAACCCATTGCAATCCTAGCAAGAGGCCCTGCGCCTCCATGGGTGCAGGTTCCCAGACACCCATATTTTCGCACCTCAGAACATGTCGATGTCATTCCTAATGACCGCATCAAATCCCATGCGCCTGCCCTACAGCGTTAGACCCACGTCCACGTTCAGCTCTGGCTCTCCTCTTCTTCGGGAATACCATCTTGCCGGGCTATTTTGGCTAGAGAATCCCCCCTGTTGACAAAATATGCTTATATTATGTAAAATCAAGCAAGTTGGTGTGATTATGTAATTTGTATAATGATAACTCATTATAAATAGTAGAACCCGGTAACCCTAAAGTATGATTGAATAGGGTTTACCATCATGGAGTAGGATTTTCCGAACCACGTAAATCTTCTGTGCATGTGTGAATGATATTCTCAACATGGTATTAGAGCTATCTGCGTAGGGTTTTGAATCAAGGGTTGAGAGTCTTCTTCGGCAGCTCCACAGTAGATTGTTGCCATCTCCATTCATTTTTCTGCAGCTCCACAGCAGATCGCCGGTGCCGCCTTCCTTGCAGCCTGCATCTTCTTCGGCAGTGTCTACCGTCTGTTTTCTACAGAAATCCAGAAAACAGATCTGCGACAAGCTAGGTTAGCGGCTGATTCGGAATTCTACCGCTGCTTCTCTGACGAATCCTACGCCCGCACGGAGACGAATCGCTATCGCAGCTATCGCCGCCTGCTTCTTCTTGGCAGATCGCAGCCTATTCGCAGCTATCGCCGCAAATCTTCTTCAGCTATCGCCGCCTACTTCTTCTTGGCAGATCGTCGCTATCGCAGCTATCGCCTGCTTCTTCTTCGGTCGTTTCCGGCGGGGCTTCACAGCAGATCATCGCCTGCTTCTTCTTGGCAGCAGATCGCTGCCTCGCTGGCCGTATTTTCTTCGGCAGTGTTCGCCGTCTAGCAGATTGCCACCGTTTCCAGCAGCAATCCAGCCATCTCGGCAGCCGCTTCTTCTCCGGCAACAGCAGCGACGAAAACAGCTATCCAAACGCTGCTCTCAGCAGCTTCTTCTCTAGTAACGGCAGCGACGAAAGCTGCTGTCCAAACGGATGCCCTGTATCTTCTTCTCCTTTGGCATGATCTGGCACTTCCTTGGCACGATCTTCGCATCTGTTCTCTCAGTTGACGTCAGCAGCTCCGTTCTACAGATCTCTGGCTGATATCAGCAGCCTCCGCATCTCCTTGGAGGTGTACTGCACATCCATCACTCGCCGGTTGATCTTCAGGCCACCTTAGAATAAGGCTCCGCATCTCCTTAAATTTTGCTTATCCTCATCAGCCAGGTATTTCTGGTCTTACATGGCTACTTCTTTGGGCAATAATGATACCAACATAAAGTTAACCACCACATTGTTAAATGAAAAAAATTATCTGTCATGGGCAAGAGCTGTTACAGTAGCTCTTAGTGGAAAATCCAAACTTGGGTATATTACTGGTAAAATTCCAACTCCAACACCCGAAGACTCTAATTTTGAAGAATGGTTGGCTATGGATAACTTATTTATGACATGGTTATTTAATTCAATGGAACCACAAATATATGAGATTTTTGCTTATTCAGAAAATGCAAAAACTTTGAGGAATTCTCTCAAAGAGGTGTATGGTCAAGAGAACAATGCATCCAGAATTTTTGAATTACAACAAGAAATTGCTCGTGCCGAACAAAATTCAGATCAATCTTTTGTTGACTATTTGGGTTTTTTGAAAAAGAGATGGGATGAACTGAGACAATATCATCCTCCGGTTGACACTATAGACAATTTTTTAAACAGAGAAGAGCAAGACAGAATTTTTCAGTTACTGGCCGGCCTAAAACCAGACTATGAAGATCTTAAGAGACAAATATTAATGAGCCCATCACTTCCTTCCTTCTCTAATGTTTGTGCCATTATCCAAAGAGAAGAAACAAGAAGATGGGTAATGAAATCAGACAATAAAATTGGAACTGAAAGTCATGCTCTTACTATTAAATCTAACATGAAAGGAACAAACTCATTTCGAGGAAGAGGACGAGGCAGAGGAAATTGCCCATATTGTGATCATGTAACAAAGCTGGACATACTAAAGATCGTTGTTGGGTCTTATATCCTTATTTACGAGCCTCTAAAGGAAAGGAGTCCGATACACAAATAGCAGCTCAAGTCAGCGCCAGTGTTTCTCCTTCTCAAACAGCAATAGAGAGTCTGGCAAAACAACTTCAACTTCTTATTCAGCAGAATACTACAAGCTCTCAGCAGAATACTACAAGCTCTGACGACTCTTCCACATCACTTGCTCAGTCTTCTGGTATGGCTTTATCTCTTTCTTCTCATGAAAATGGTTGGGTGATAGATTCTGGTGCTACTGATCATATGAGTGGCAATATCAATTGTTTAACTAAAGTTCACTCTAAAATAGCAATGCCTCCAATCACAGTTGCCAATGGACAAATAGTTCCTGTTCAAGGAGTTGGACAAACTCAATTACTCTCCAGCACATCTGAGGTTTTATATGTTCCATCGTTAACCTCTAATTTATTATCTGTCAGCAAGATTACTAATGACTTGAATTCCAATGTGGTTTTTTCTCCCAATTCGGTGATTTTTCAGGACAGGGCCACGGGGATGAAGATTGGTGAAGGAAAAATCAATCAGGGTCTCTATGTCATAAAGAAGTCACAAAAGGCATTTATTGGGAAGAAAGACGCTGATTTTTCATTATTATGGCATCAAAGATTAGAACACCCTTCTAATCAAATACTGCACAAATTTGATTCTTCTATTTCAGTTGATGAATGTGAAGCTTGTCATTTTTCTAAACAGCATAGACTGCCCATTTCCGAAACATTCTAGTTTCTCAAATAAACCTTTTGACTTAGTTCATTCCGATGTTTAGGGACCTGCTCCAATAGACTCTCGTGAGGGTTACAAATACTTTGTTACATTCATTTATGACATGTCTCGTTCCACTTGGATCTATTTGTTGAAAGCCAAAACCGATGTCTTGTAGGTTTTTCAGAACTTTCATACTATGATTGTCACCCAATTTGGTGTTGCATTAAAAGTACTGCGAACTGACAATGGTACTGAATATGTCAATCATTCATTCTCTTCTTATCTCACCTCCCATGGCATTATTCATCAAACTTCCTGTGCAGGGACTCCCCAACAGAATGGGATTACTGAAAGAAAAAATGGACACATCCTAGAAACAACCAGAGCCTTGCTATTTCAAATGCATGTTCCAAAACAATACTGGTCTGATGTTGTTCTCACCAGTTGTTATCTTATCAATCGTCTACCAAGTCGCTTATTGAAGTTCCAAACACCTCTAGAAATTTTACGAGGAAGAAAAACTGATATTCGTCATCTCCGTGTCTTTGGTTGTCTTTGTTATGTGCATGTTCAAAATCATAGTAAACTTGATTCCCGTGCCCATCGATGTGTCTTTCTTGGTTATTCTTCTACTAAAAAAGGATACAAATGTTATGCTCCAGATCTGCATAGGCAGTTTATCTCCAGAGATGTTTCCTTTATTGAAAATCAACCTTTCTTTTCAACCCAGGTTCAAAGTCAGGGGGAGATTCACAATGAATTTATACCTAGGCCATTACCATTATCTTTGGCAGCTCATGAAGAGTCAACTATGCGAGAAGATGAAACTTCTTCTTCTCCTCCTGAAGACCCCGTCGCCCTTCATGAAGATCTTGTGGCTCCTCCTCGTAGGTCTTCACGAATTCCAAGACCTTCTAGACTACGAGATTTTTATACCTACCATGCAGCAACTTTTCCTATTCAAGATTATATATGCTATGATCATATCTCCACTAGGCATTCTGCCTTTTTAACTAGCATTGATTCTCATAATGAGTCGACAAGTTTTCATGAAGTTGTTAGCCTACCACAGTGGAAAGTTGCTATCGAAGACGAACTTAAAGCTCTTGATAAAAATCAAACATGAAAAATTGTTCAATTACCAGAAGGAAAAAGACCAGTAGGGTGAAAATGGGTATATAGAATTAAATACAGAGAAGATGGATCTATAGAAAGATATAAAGCCAGACTTGTTGCTAAAGGATTTACTCAAACTTATGGTGTTGACTATAAAGATACATTTGCACCTGTTATTAAGATGAACACAGTCAGAATTTTAATGTCTGTAGCTGTAAATTTTGGATGGTTGTTATTTCAGATGGATGTCAAAAATGCTTTTTTGCAGGGAGATCTAGAAGAAGAAGTATATATGAAACTTCCGCCTGGACACAAGTTAGAAGAACGAAAGCATTTGGTATGTAAACTGAATAAGGCAATCTATGGTTTAAAACAATCTCCCAGAGCAAGGTACAGTAAACTCAGTACTGCACTTATTAAGTTTGGTTTTGTCAAATGTATCTCAGATTCTTCAATGTTTGTCAAAAGGAATAATCTTAGAATGGTGGTTGTTTTGATTTATGTTGATGACATAATCATCACTGGAAATGACAATGTTGGAATTTCAGATCTAAAAAGTATTTCAGCAAAACATTTGACATGAAGGATCTAGGTAAGCTGAAATATTTTTTAGGAATTGAAATTGCTTACTCTAAGAAGGGACTATTCTTGTGTCAAAGAAAATATACTCTAGACCTGTTGAAGGAAACTGGAAAACTGGGGGCAAAACCAGTTGACACTCCGATGGATTATACAGCCAAATTTATTAAAACAAGTGAGCCACTAGAAAATCCTGGGAGATTTCAAAGACTTGTAGGAAAATCAATATATCTTACTGTTACAAGACCAGATATTTCTTATGCAGTGAGCTTTATTAGTCAGTTTATGCACTCTCCTACTATTGAGCATATGAAAATGGCAGATCACATTCTCAGATATTTGAAATCTTGTCCAGGTAAAGGAATATGGATGAAACCATATGGTCGTACTAATGTTTCTCTTCATATAGAAATTCTTGGATACATAGATGCAGATTGGGCAGGAAATCCAGAAGATAGAAAATCAACAACAGGATATTGCACTTTTGTTGGTGGAAATCTTGTGACATGGAAAAGTAAAAAACAAAACGTTGTGGCAAGATCAAGTGCTGAAGCAGAATATAGGGCTATGGCCTCTACTGCAAGTGAATTGATTTGGTTGAAATCTGTTTTACAAGAACTAGGCTTTCACACTCAAAAGCCGATGAAATTGTTTTGTGATAATCAAGCAGCCATACACATAGCTTCAAATCCAGTTTTTCATGAAAGGACCAAACATATTGAAGTCGATTGTCATTATGTTCGAGATAAGGTTCAAGCAAAGATTGTTGAAACTCCACATATTAGAAGCCATGATCAACTTGCAGACATATTTACAAAAGCACTGCCAAGAAGACATTTTGAGAAAATACTGGAGAAAATGAATTTCACAAATATTTATTCACCAACTTGAGGGGGAGTGTTGACAAAATATGCTTATATTATGTAAAATCAAGCAAGTTGGTGTGATTATGTAATTTGTATAATGATAACTCATTATAAATAGTAGAACCCGGTAACCCTAAAGTATGATTGAATAGGGTTTACCATCATGGAGTAGGATTTTCCGAACCACGTAAATCTTCTGTGCATGTGTGAATGATATTCTCAACACCCCCAATGTCACCGTAGCAGCAACTTTAACCTGAAGGATGTATTAGATCGCCTGTGTAGGGACTGCTTTGAAGTCTGGTTGTGTTCTATCACAATAAAACTGGTTTCTGAAATGCCATATCCGCCAGCTAGTGCATAAGAATAGTTTTAAAAATTCTAGATACGCTGACTACGTTTGTATAAAATGCCGAATATGTTTTAAAAATTCTAAACATACCCACTACGTTTGCATAAAATGTCGGATATATCACTTCATTAATGTTTGTCAGTTAACTTATGGACCGTCTGATGCATTCCAAGTTTAATTTTTTTAAATGCTTAAAATACCCCTAGTATATAAATAGAGATGCACCTTCAGGACACTGGGCAATAATGTACGGTGCTCCATCATCCCTTTAAGCTATGGTTGTTGTCGTCGATCCCACCAATGCAACCCTTTTCTCTTTTGCATTTTTCCCATTTTGCTCTCTCGCGCCTCTAGCCTAGCCTTCCCAAGAAGAACAGCGAGTGCTGCTGTCGTCGCCGATCTATCAGTTGCAATGATCTTAATGGAGTGTGAGGGAACTGAGTTTTACAGACAACAGTCGCAAGAAAAATTGGAAGAAGAAGATGCCTTTAAAGGTGGAGAAGGCTCGTGTCCGATCATGCAAGAAAGGAAAGGCGGAAATCTTGAGAAGAAAATGAAAGCTGCAGCTGCTGCTTTTGCTGGAGCTTTGAGAAGCTGAGGATTCAAAAGATTTTTGTTTGGTTGGGTGGTTTGATTTACAAGGGATTTAGAAAAATATATGCATGGAAGCGGGGGAAGGGATAGGGACGCCAGGCCGTGCGTCCAGCCTTAAAACCCATTTTATTTATTTTTTTTGATTTTTTTTCATGGGTAAGTAAATCTAGTTGTATTAATTCTATAAACCAAATTTTACCATTTTTGGATATTTTTAAGTATTTTTTTATTTTTAAACACAGTGGCATTTTCGTAATTTTTTGAGATCCAAAAATTACGAAAATACCATTGTGTTTAAAAATCCAAAAAAATACTTAAAAACATCCAAAAACGGTAAAACTTGATTTATAGATTTAATACACCTAAATTTACTTACCCATGAAAAAAATAAAAAAAATTAAAAAAATATGTTTTGCTCCATGCCTCGAAACCCATTTTTTATATTTTTTTCATGGGTAAGTAAATCTAGGTGTATTAAATCTAGAATGCCGAGGGAAGCATCTGGAAGCTTCCATACGTCTGTAAAGCGAGAAGACTCCTACCTCGGGTTGTCGGCAACGGCGAAGACAATGTTGACGCTGGTGAGCTTGCCGATAGAGGAGAAGAAGAAGTAGGGGAGATAGCAGAAATATGGCTCAGACAGCGTCATGGCGCTGGCGCTATTGCCAATGTCGAATTCTGCTTGGCTTGATTCCATTTCCTAACCCATGATTTGTAAAAACGACAGGAAATTTCTCGTTGAAAGAGAGATTGAAAATTCCTGGCCCTATGCTAATAAACTATTTTGGGGAGGGAGGGAGGGAGGGAGGGAGAGAGAGAACCCATATGGCTAATGACAAACGATTTTGGGGGGAGGGAGAGAGAGATCTAAAGAACCAATTGAAAAATTCTCCAATCATATTAAGATCCTCTCATTCCAGGTGCCTTCCTCTCCATCTCACTTCGCTGGCCATGCTGAAAGAATGGGACCCGTTAAGCAATTTCTCCACAAATTATAAATATATTCATGTGAGTGAGATAACTGGAAGAGGGTTTAACAATGGTGGTGGTGGCGGCAGCGGCTATGAGATTTAGGTTTGGGGCAGCTATGTCGGACAAGGCAGAGTTGTAGAAGACGATGATTTATGGGTAGAATGTTCCTCTCAGTTTAGCTTTTGGTCGCAGGCATTTTAGTAATTTTATGCATTTTCTAACGTTTTTTCTCACAACTGTGACAAGGTGGGCATATCTGGAATTTTATACACATGGTAGTGGATGTATCTGCAATTTTTGAACAAAATGACTATATTTGGGATTATGGTGGAAGGTAATGAGTATATTTGGAAAAAATCCTTTTTCTTTTGCTGGGGAAAGAGGTGAAACTCCTACCTCCCCCCGCCAACAAGACTGACGGAGGAGAGAAGCAGCAGACCACCAAATTCATTCAGGCGATGAATATTCTTACACAGCAGATCATTAATACAATCAGGTGGTATATCAAACCACATGGACTCGACATCAGCATTGTGGCACACTCTATCTGCCAGAGCATGAGCCACATCATTTCCACTGCGCAAAACATGGGTAGAGGCGCAAGATTCGAAAATCCTCAGCCACCTGTTTAATTCTACCTACCCGCTCTCCCAGGGATGATATGATTTTACCATTGTTGTTCAGGAGGTTAACAACAATGAGGCATCGGATTTGACGGCCCCTTCTTTGATTCAGACTCCGAACCCATTGCAATCCTAGCAGGAGGCCTTGCGCCTCCATGGGTGCAGGATCCCAGACACCCATATTTTCGCACCACAGAACTTACCGGTGTCATCCCTGATGATAGCATCAAATCCCATGCGCCTGCCGTGCAGCATTGGACCCACGTCCACGTTCAGCTCTAGCTCTCCTCTTCTTGGGGGATACCATCTTGCGGGGCTAATTTGGCCTGGGAATCCCCCCAGTGTCACCGTAGCAGCAGCTTTTACCTGAAGGATGTATTCGATCGCCCATGTAAGGACCGCTTTGAAGTCTGGTTGTGTTCTATCACAATAAAACTGGTTTCTGAAATGCCATATCCGCTAGCTAGTGCATAAGAATAGTGCCACAGGGTACTTGTCATTGGATGTAGCCAGATGTTTGAATATGTCCCCAGTCCCCTCCACCTGAGCACCAGCAATTTGATTACGCAGATTCCATTCCTAGGCTTCTATGGTAGCGTTGCTACCCCATAAGAGATGAAGAGCATTTTCGGCGTTGACTACACATAGAGAGCATCCCGTTTGACAGGGGATGCCACGGTTGGCCAAGTTTGATCGCGTAGGCAAGGAGTCAAGGAACAGACGCCACCCAAAAATCATGATCTTTTTTTGGCAATTTAACTTTCCACAGGTACCTCAGTGTGGTTTCCTCCAACACGGCTTGCCGGGTATGGCCATTTTCCTTAGTCTGCGGTGGTATTTCCATGAGTCATGGCGATTTCACACGGAACTGGCCGTCCTTCTCTGGAGCCGAAAAAGTGGTGTCACCCGCTTCTCCTCTGGGAATTAGATGTGTTTGATTTCTTCCCAACCCACCCCACCAATCGCAGTTCGAATTACCTCTTCCTTCTAGCTCAGTTCTTGGTGATTTATGAAATCAGCAACATGGGCCTCATCAGATATGTGTTTTGGCAAAGGGCCCACCTTAAGAATTGGAGAAGGAGACCAGTTGTCTTCGAAGCAAAGAATTTTCTCTCCATTACCGATCCGCCACTTGCTATCCACTTGTCTTTGGAGGTGGTCTCTAGCAGGCATCACACTTCGCCCCCTCCCAAACTTTTAGTCTAAGGTGTGTTTGGGAATAGAAAAAATTTTTGATAAAAAGTTTTAAAGAGTACAAGTTGTCAAATGTTGTGATATAATAGGGGTAATGATAAAAAGTAAAGATGATAAAATTAAAATAGATATGTTAGTTATATGGGTAATTGTGTAGAAATGATTGAAAAGTAGGGTAGTTTTATAGGAAAGTGTGAAAAATGATTAAAAATATGATAGTTATGAAGAGTGAAAAGTTTTAGATTCAAAAAATTTAACTTGACATTTTATATTCATTGCCAAACACATCCTAAAGCTTTTCCTTCTTAGCAACTATTCTGTTTTTAATTTATTTATTCATGTCTTTTTATATAATTATCCTATTTTCCCATCATTTTTATGCAACTATCTATACATCTAACTTGTCTATTTTAACTTTATTCTTTTCACTCCTCATTATTACTTATATTATATCTTATCATTTTCTTTCATTTCAACAACTTTTATATCAAAAGTTTTGTCACTTTCCATTTATGAAGGACTAAAACTTTTAGATGAAAAGTTTTTAGTATAAAAGTTGTTAAATCAAAAGAAAATGATATAATATGATAGATATAAAGAGAATAAAGCTAAACTAGATATGTTAGTTATGTGGGTTGTTTTATAGAAATGATTAAAAATAGAGTTGTTATACAGGAAGACGTAAAAAATAATTTTAAAATATGATATTTATGGAAAGTGAAAAGTTTTAGATCGAAACATTTTATTAAAAACAAACATAATCTAATACTATTTCAGTTCATCATTGGTTTCATTTATTCTTTATTGGATTCCATGTTAGTAATGTGTAACATTTTAGGGTATGTTCGGCAATGATAAAAGTTTTCAAATCAAAATTTTTCAATGAAAATATTTTTGTACTCCATAAATATCCTATTTTTAAATCATTTTTATATATCTTCGTATACAATTATTCTTTTTTTCAATCATTTCTACATAAGTACTCATACAACTAACACATTTATTTTACCTTTATTTTCTTTACTCCGCATGATTACCAC
Organism: Annona cherimola; assembly: GCA_030490835.1. NCBI lineage: Eukaryota > Viridiplantae > Streptophyta > Magnoliopsida > Magnoliales > Annonaceae > Annona > Annona cherimola. Next base: position 208,069 of record JASFXW010000074.1, read on the forward strand.
TATCTTATTACATCATTTTATTCCATTTTAAAAAACTTTTATACTTAAAAATTTTCATTCAAATGTTTCGTCACTTTCCAAACATATCCGTATTCTTCATTAGATTATGCTTCCGCGTAATGACGTTAAGCAGAAATTCTGTTCTATAATTCCATGTGATAAGGCTGACTCCTCACCCGAAGAATTTCATACTTAGGCACGCGTGCTTCGTTCCACATATTATTATCCAAAAAAAGGGTCATGGAAACGTGTGCATTGATTTCCATGTAATCGGGTCTCACAAAATATTGATAAATAACATCAACAACTCTAAAAAAGGTTGGCTCTCCACCTACAGAGATTCATGATGACAGTAAAGTTTAGTGAGTTTGTGGATTGGTAGAATAGAAGGTGGAAGGAATTTTCAGTCATAAGGGCTGTGGGAGAAGAAGGATGGAAGATTGTATCTAATACACCTATTCCCGATGGAGAAGAAGAAGATAACAAATTCTGCACCTGGGAATGTGATGGCTGTTTTAGCGTGAGGTTGACCTACAAGGTTGCTTTGCAGACTCTCACCCACCAAGAGACAAGTGTAAACGTGTGGAAGCACAAGACCATATTCTAAAAAATGTGGAAGCAGAAAATACAAAAGAAGATCATCATCTTTGGCTGGAGAGTTATCACTGATTCCTTGCCTACAAAGGCTAATTTGGCAAGAAGGGGGATCACTACTGACTCCGTTTGTCAACTTTGTAGGAATGCTAATGAAGATGGTGGTCACCTGTTTGGAAGATGTGATATTGCTAGTCAGGTGTTAGATGCTAGGCCGGTACGTATCCTAAATGGTAACCAATATGGAGAAATTCGAGATGCTTTTCATCTCTTACGCAGAAGGAAGAGTGTTTACCTCCTAATCTTTTTCTTGTGTTCTTGTTGGAGGATTTGGCATCTGAGGAACAAGCTTCTGTTTGATGGAAGAAGGTCAGATTAGAAAAAGGGTTTAGACTGGGTTGTGAGGTATATTCGTATGATTCAATCTGCTAGGTTGGTAAATCTGTGTAATTATATGCACACAGACAATCTTGTGAGATGGTTTCCACCAGAAAATAGAAATGGGCGTCCTTAAAATAAATTGGATGTAGACCTTTGTTTGAACAAGGGGAGTGGGGGTGGTTGCAAGATGCTAGAAGGGAAAAGTATTGGCAGCAAAAGTATGGAGAGTGGAAGGACTAACTGATCCCCTTTTTGTGGATGCCCTTGCAGTTCGGATTTAGCTTTTCAAAAATCTATCTAGAATCAGACTCATTAGCGCTGATAAATTTTCTAAATTTTGAAGGCAATGTTAGATCTCAAGTGGGTATTTTGATAGAAAGATAAAAAATGTTGAAGCCTTTTTTTGCACTTTGTACTTTTTCTCACGTGTACAGATCTGGAAACAGCGTAGCTCATGATGGGATAAAACCTCTTTTAACAACAATAAATAATATTTATCCTCTCCTGTGTGAACCTCATAGGAAGCAATTAAATAGAGCAGCAATAAACACAAGCACAAGTTGAATTATAATCACAATAACACCAAGAATTTTATGTGGAAAACCTCCCTGACTTGAGGAGTAAAAACCACGGGTCCTCCGAAATCTCCAGTATCAAAATATAATGAGAATTCACAATGTTCTCTCTAGCTAAGCTAGAGGCATATAACACAGCAATCTCAAGATTAACTAATCTTGGCAACACATGTAGAATCAACAAGAAGAACAAGAGAGTTAGGATTACACAAACTTGAATCCTTTGTTTTGGGTGTGTATCTCTCTCCTGATATTCCCGTTCAATGATCCCAACGGTTAGATCATATAACCACGAGTGAACAAGGTTCTGTCCAAAAATCAGCTCAATCGGACCATAGATCAAAGAGATATCTCTCTTTGAAGAAAACTGCTTGACACCTTCCTGTTTCTGTCCAGTTCTTTTTGGGACAGCAAAAGCCACAACAGGGAACTTCGATTGATAATTCCACCGTCCAGAATATAGATTCTTGTGTGGTGAACACGCCTTCAAAGTTTGAGCTCAATCCAACGGTGAATCAATCTCTGATCAACCCCTGAAGATTTCTGGACCTCTACTCTTCTTTTTACACATCACCAATCACTCTTCTCTTATTTTTTGTATCTATTACGACTAGGGTTGTCTTAACCCTTTTATATGTGCTGTGAAATTACTAAAGAATCCTTTGGGCCATCTCCACATTCGAAGGAAACCTAACCCAACAACTCATAGGTTAGATGAGTTTACTCCAGTAATGTTAACTGCTGAAAAGGGGTGGTTAGACTGTTCTCTTTTTTGTATAGCAGATTTCATTGTAAAGGATTCTTCTTGGAATGTTATTCGTCTGGTGATCTCACCATGTCCCAGGTGGTCCAGCCTATGTTGGAAGACTAGGAACGAGTTAGTCTCTAGTTTTTGACTTGTCAAGAAAAAGTATTGATAAATACATGTACGAATGGATTTAAACATTTTTGTATAATTTATTATGAATATATTTTTAAAGAAAATATTGTCCATACATATTTTTGATTTGGATGAAACTTTTTTTTTTATGAGAGTTGAACAAATGATTTTAAATACAACTTATGGAGTTGTTTTCTCATCGGTCATTAAGATATGAAAATGGACGAGTTACATGAAGTGGCTTCAAGTAGGACTCTTCAATCAAATGGTGTAATTTAGAGAAATACCTTCTAAATAAATAGATAGCGTTAGTCAGATAAACCAACTTGGGTATCATAAAAAGATTTATAGTAGTTCTAAGATAAAATGATGTAACAAAGTACGTGTAATAATCATAAATATAAAAAATGCTGGGGTGCAGCCACTTGTATATATTGCCCAATCTATCAAATAATTGAAATCCCACTAGTCATATAATTTAAAGGGCTTTTTCTAAATCTACACATTATGTTTGACATTAATCCCAAAAATACCCACTACATTTTAAAAATCTCAAATAATGTCCATTATATTTGCATCTAATTCCACAAATGTTTATATCATTACAACTATTAATAAACACCATTAGCCTATATATGAAACTAATAATATGCTTATCAAATTTTGGGTTGAATTGAATGAGTTGAGTTATCCCTACCATAATTACATAAAAGCTCTAAATTTATAGAACCCTAATTTTATTTCCTTTTTATTTCATTTCACTTTTGATTATTTTATACTAGGGGTATTTTAGGTATTTATAAAAATACAAACAGCATTTAAATGGATTACCATTAACTTATCTAACAAATTTTAACGGAATGAGACAATTTTTAGGATTAAATGCAAATGTAATAGGTATATTTAGGATTTTTGATATGTAGTGCATATATTTAAAAAAACTCTATTTTTTAATTTGTATATATTTACATTCTTCTTTTTTGATATTACAACTAATCTATGAGACATTCTAAATCATATTTTAATCGTGGTACCAAAATTTATCTCAATGAAAATCTTGTATGAGCTGCATTTGCTTTAATATACATTCATGTGTGAGTTATAAGAAAAACTTACATCTATTCATTATATATAATAATATTTTATATAATCATTCATGTTTTACTTAGTTTAAAGATTAAAAATATAACTTTAAATTAATATCTACATTAAATCACATTAATCATGCGTAATCTTCAGATGGAGCATGAAATAAATGTTTCTAAATGCAATAGTTGGGCTAGATTTAATTTTTCATCAATGGGGAGACATAACTCCGTATATTTCCCATGAGTATTTTAGTATTTTATAACATTTCTGTTGGCAACTTATATTCTTAAGATTTTTATATAAATATTAAGATTTTTGTAACATATTCTAACTTTTATTTAGTGTTGCTAGATTTAACATCTGTCTTACATTGAAATATTTTGTAAGGTGAGAATGCGAGATGAATTCCAGGCCTGACCACGATTGCTAGCTGCTATAAGTAGAGATGGGGCCATCACACATGTAAAAGGAAAAACAGTTGGAATTATCAGCAAAAAAAAAATGCAAAAGGAAAGGAATTGGACAATGGTACATGAGGTTAATCAGAAAAAGAAATTAAGTATATATAGGGTGCTTCTCAAAAGACGGTAGTTACGTACATAAAAACAATAATAATCATTTATGTACTGTAAAGAGTTCATAAATGCTTTTAACGGGGCACGCAAACGCGTTTTTTAACTTCGTCCGATGGCGATGGTCACATCTGCTTTTCACGTTCTCCATGCTCTCCTTAATTTCTTTAAATTGTATCTTGTCGCCGTCCACACCTCTCCTTGATTTTTCAGCATCTGCAAACCCATTCCATGCCCATATGTCCTTCTGCTCATCACCTAACAATAATTGTGCGGCAGCCTGCAGTTTGTAGGCAAGTGAACAGGAATCATGATCTGATATATGCATTAATTAATTGTAAACATATCACTTTATGCTGATTGTTGCTGGTTATTGACTTATTACGCTATTGGAAAGATACCTGGCCTGAAAAAAAATATGCGTTCCGAAAAGGTATGGATTGATTTTATAAAAGATCTATTTCGTTTTTTTATTGGTTTTTTATACACACTACTGCATGTGGTATTTTATCGACAAATACATCCCCACTCAAAGGGGCATAAATCAACCTACACAGCCAAAGACTGGTGGTGATCCTTTTTTTTTTTAAGGTATATTTGAGAATGGATAAAATTTTCAGTGAAAAGTTTTGGAGAATAAAAATTGTCAAATGATGTGATATGATAAGGGCAATGATGAGAAGCAAAGAGGAAAAAGTTAAAATAGATATATTAGTTGTATAGGTAATTGTGTATAAATGATTGAAAAGTAGGGTAGTTGTATAGGAAATATGAAAAATAATTAAAAAATATAGCAATTATGTAGAGTGAAAAGTTTTAGATTGAAAAACTTTAACATAATATTTCCTATCTATTGCCAAACACACCTCAATTGATATTATATGTTATACATAGCGAAAAGGATAAATGCCTCGTGTCCCACTCGAACACGGATGTGCTGCTAGACAAACATTATCCATCATCACGACGCAACGCGCGTCGTGGCTGCTGATCCTTTTTTTGAAAAGGTTGCTTAAACAATGAATTTTATTTATTTATTTATTTTTTAATCCCAGATAAAAGGATGAGAAAGACAATCCCTTACCATTCGAAGCCAAGAGTGAGGCTGGTAATGTCCGGGATTGAAATTTTAATAATGTACTTACCCATGTTGACTGCTGAGATGAGGTGTGGAGCCTTTGATCAGGAATGCGATTCACCCAACTCCTTTATTTAGCGGTTGTCCGGGGATGATACGTCAAAAAAGTCTTTTATTTAGGTATATAATATATACAAACATTTTTTACGAAGTAAGTAAGCATTCGTTTTATAAGAAGTGAAATTGAAAAAATAAGATAATAATTAGGAGTAAAAATAATAAAGATAAGACAAATAGTACAACAATACGGAAAGATGCAAAAAATTGTTAATAAATTGGAGGAAATAATTTAAAAAGTATGATAGTTAGGTAGTTAAGATTATTTTAATTAGTTGTACCATACTGCATCTTATTTTATATTACAATCAAGCTTAAATCCTACGCGAAAAGTAATAACAAAGTTCCATTTATCTATATATGAGACCACATACTCTCTATTATTGAAAGGAAGACCAGATGTCTCGACTTGCTAGGTGATTAGATAGTTAAGATGTTGAATCATATAAAAATGTGTAAAAAAGAATGTTAAAATGTTCTTTTTCCATCTTATCAAACTTACCTTAAGAGTATTTTTGCAATGAAATAGATAATTTCTAATGAAAAATTAAAATGATGCTAGAGATTATAACTAATGATAATCACAGTTAAATTGTACTTTTTTATAGAAATAAAATGTTCTGTTGGATTAAAAAATAATCAGTTGATAATTCAAACAGTTGCAATGTATTATAAATTTATTTTGTTAAAAATGAAAGATAAAGGGTAATTAATCTCGAAATTAGTCCACCTCATAAAGGTATGGTCGACCATCTCTCTTACTACCGTTTGGATCGACAATTTTCTTGAAATGAGGGCTTTGTAGAAACCGTAAAGCATCGTCACCTTTTCCCTGCCACACAACAGCATTTTATTTATCAGTTTCATTACGACAAAATTAATTTGAAAACACAATTATTTGTAGGATAATTGAACGTTATAGTTTGTTTATTTGATCACACCAGAATCGTGAATTTAGAATTCACAAGCAGGCACAAGAGATATACCCCAAGAAATAGATAAGTAAAATACTGAATATATCTATATAACGAAAATAAGTAAGAATTCATAGTTATATATAATGGGCTTTTCTTCTGGAAGTGTTTTCATATAACCTTTTCCACTTTTAATATTCTGACGATGATATAAAATTCAATTCATTTATTGTATTTAGAGTCATTCGTTTGGTTAGGAAACTATATTTCATCAAAATCAAATACGTGCAAGGCTACATGTGGTTGTATATTCATATATAAATTAAAGAAAATACTTAGATTTATTCACAAGTATACATGCATAACAATGATATTCTATATGGCTTAGATATTTCGAACACTACTCTAAAAATGATATTGAGTATTAATTATTTTATTATATTAGTAATATTAGATGAAGCCCATGCACAGTGATCTTACGTAAATGAAAGGATTTATGATAATATAAATAATAATAAGCGGATTGGATTTTCAACTGATTGTCAATATATTATCAATAAAGAAGAATTACGTACAATAGAGATTTCATATAAGCATAACTTCTGTAAGAAAATGCAGTTCATGTGGCCGCCTTTTTCCAGGGCCAAATTTATAGTACTTACCATGAAAAGTTTATTGTCATTTGTGGTCAAGTTTTAGTTGCTCTTTAAATGTATTGCATTTGACCTAAAAAATTGCTACATTCAAATAAATGTCAACATTAAACAATTATTTATAGATAAATTGTAAATTTTAGCCAAAATATATGCAATAAACCAAATATATCTTATAACTAGTAAAAAAAATAGCTATATTGAGTAAAATTTGTTGCAATGGTACTCCAATGCCCCTAAACTATTAAATATAAGTTGCACTTAAATTTGAAAGTTCTGCTTCTATAAAACTTTTTTTATGTAAGTTTTTTTTTTTTTTGGCCTTGATGATCGGTGAAAAATCTGCTACATTTATTATCTTTACCATAATTTGTATTGCAATAGAAACACATCATTGGTCTAGTATAATTGTATTGCAATAGAAACATGTCCGTACATATCCACTAACGGATGGACAATTGTTCACAATCCACTAATGAAGATGGGTTGTACCAACCCTCAGGTGCTGGCTAAGGGAAAATAGAAAAAGGGCAGCAACGGAAAAATATAATTAGGTTAGCAATGAGAAAATGGAAATTAAGCATTGAGAATAAAACTTAGCCTAGAAAAAACAACCAAGGGGTTTACATACATGTCTATATATATTAGACTTTAACGGGTTAAACAAATTAAACGAGTTGAATGAGTTAAATGAGTAAAACGAGTTACTAAACATATTCATGGATTATAAAATCCTAACTCTAATTCATTTATTTAATTAAACGGTTGAATGAGTTGATGAATCATAAACGTTTTATTCAAAAATTTCTGCCCAAACTCATTTATAAACAAGTTAGACAAGTAGGTTGACTGATTGACCATGACCATTAACACTATTATACAAACCCGGAGTATTAGCATTTCCACGTAAATTAGCCCCAGCTCCAAAGCTTTTTCTTTCGACTCTTTGAAAATTTTGTCCTTCAGCATTTCCATCATCTCTATCGCCTCGCCCCTTGCCACTGCCACACGAGCATTTTCCTACATTAATTGTTATAACAATAATAACAATAACCCACATTAAAAATAACAAATATTGGAAAATGCTTTATTTTTTATTATTACATTATATAACATGATATTTTTTGATATTACAATCAAATCTCTATGCATAGGAGAGATAATAAGATCTCTTCAAAGAGACTAAGCTCCCACCCAAAGGCTAACCCTCGCATCATGGAGAAAGTTATAATGCCTAAGGGTTGGGGGGTTGTTTGGGAAGGGTTCAAGCATCCAACTTAGTAGTATCATACCACCAGTGTTACCACCAGTGCACACATCTGGTGGTGAAAATGCTTTATTTGAATTAACCTTTATAATACAAAAACCTGGAAAAGGGACTTTTGAGCTTGTGCGCTCCAGATTTCATAGTGTAATCTTATCTGTTATGGTCTGCCAACTCAGTCGCACAATTTTAAAACGTGTCACGCTATGTTTAATTTAAGGTTCACTCATAAATCCATAAGAATGCTCTACCCTTTTTCAATAATCTTTGGGCCTATAGGTCTTAAGGTGTGATATTGTCTGTTCTGGCCTGACAGCTCAGCCCCACAGTTTGAAAATACATTACATTATATTTAACTCGATATCCATTTATAAATAACCCCGGGAAGGTGTGCAACTCGGGACAGGTTTAGCCTGAACACTGCCCTCTAAACCAGAATTTCAACAGTGTTGAAACTTATATTTTACAATATGAACCCGGAAAACCCGATATGTAAATATAATAAAGTTAGAGTTCAAATAAACCTACATACTATTTGCTATTTTATATTTATTATGAAATATACTATATATATAGGGGGTGTTTGTTTGCATAAAAAATCTTTCAATTAAAAACTTTTTACTCTCCACGACTATTCTATTTTTTAATTACTTTTTTACTTCTTTCTATATAATTATCCTACTTTTTAATGATTTCTACACAACTATTCATACATCTAACTTATCTATTTTAGCTTTATTCTTTTTACTCATCATCACTACCTCTGTTATATTATATCATTTTCTCTATTTTAAAGAACTTTTCATTAAAAGTTTTTTCATATCCCAAACACACCCATAATATCTAAACAATATTTCTTTATATTTATGTATTTTATATTATTTATATTTACGTTTGAATACATGCTTATCATAAAGAATATTATTTCTATTTCTATTTATCTTTATATTTTTATCATTTACTTCTATGTTCATTAATTTTCTTTTTTATCTTGTTTTTTAAGTTAAATTTTTTCCAGAAATATTTTTTATATTTTGACTATGTATCATTATATTTGCTTATATGATTCGTTGTTATTATATTTGAGAAATGATCCTGTTAGCTTGAGTTAAGCAAATGTCCAACTCTGCCCACCTCAAAAAACCTATTTACAACAAATTTTTTTGCTTTTCTCTTGACGCACTTGTTTATCTAAGTATATTTAATATATAAATCAAGTTTTACCACTTTTGGATATGTGTATATATTTTTTTTTAGATTTCTAAACAACTATGTCTATATATGTATTTAAAATACCCTTATCTTTAAAAATCTAAAAAAAATATATGCATATATCCAAAAATGATAAAACTTTATTTATATGTTAAGTTCATTTAAATAAACAAGTGAGTGAGGACCTTTGGGCAAATTGTAACGCACAAACCCAAAAAAGAGACTTTTGGGCATTTGGGTTATAGGTCTCCGAGTGTAATGTTGTCCACTCTGACTTGACAGCTTGGCCACACGATTTTAAAACGTTTTATATCATGTTTAACCTGAGATCCAATGCGAGATTTAGTTTTGGCTGTCAAAACCTTTCTCTTCAAATTTTTAATGAACATTGTAAATCAAAATTATTTAAAAATTTATATGCATGGTTAAAAGATGACGAAGGAAAGGGAATTACAAAACCTTCAAACGGGGATAATCGATTCCGGAACCAGCCCCATCCCATCCCTGAGACAATCTAAAACGTACTTAGTCGCATCCCCAGCTTTTTCTGCGCTCGGAGGGCACAGGTCGGCTTGCAAAAAGCCTTCGAGTTCCTTTGAGGCCGCCACATCCTTGGCGGGTATGTGCACTCTGTTTGAAGCAATGGCTGCTGGCGGGGCTTCATCTTCGCCCTTGGCGCGCATGTGCACCCTGTTTGCAGCAATGGCTGCTGGCGGGGCTTCATCCTCGCCCTTGAAGCGTATGTTCGGCTTGTTTGCAGCAATGGCTGCTGGCGGGGCCACCATCGCCCCTAGCATGCCAATGGCGGCTCCCGCAAGACAAGCCGCCACTGCTGTCTTCGCGATGAATGCGGCAGCCCAGGGCCTCGGGTCTTTCCCGCCGTTGGCTCCACGTGTTCCTGGGAGGGAATTCACGGCCCACTCTTTGTAATGGGATTCGCCTTGAGAACCGCGGCACGATTTTGATGGCTTGCCACTACCCCAGCCGTGGCCTTCCGGTTTAGAGAGAGCATCGACGACCCACGTCAGGTGATGAGATCTGATCGCGGGAGTGGGCCACGATTGTGGAGAATAAGGAGGTTGGCGGTAGGAGGCAAGGTCGACGTGGACGCCGTGGAGATGTAGGGTGAAGATGGGCTTTGTATAAGAATGGCGGGATAGGGAGAACTTGGCTTCCATAGCAGGGTGATATTTCAGGAGCTTGGTCGAAAATTTAAAGAGCATATTTATGTATGTATCTCAGCCTGGTTCCTAGCAGCCAGCAGCTTGCATTGACATTAAGAGAGTGAGCTATAAGATATATAACCAAGCAATCTCAGTTGTTAGAGAGATGGAGGGATCCCTATCCAGTGCACCCAGGTACACTTAGCTTCAGTGCACCTAGGTGCATTAACTCATTATTTTTATTTTTTAAAATTTTTTATATAACTGTTAATCTAAGTATATTTAACATGTGTGCTAATTTTTACTATTTTTGGACTAGTTTGTTGATCATATGTTTGCTTTAAGAAAGATTAATTTGATTTTTTAATGATTAACAAATAATTAAAATATCGTTAAAAAGGTTCTAATGAATTTGTGTAAGTGTGCTTAGATATTTTTTCTCTAATTATGTGTATGAAAATGAAAATGTGAAATAATTTAAGTTTCAAGAGTTCAAGTTCATGAATAGCAAGTTCAACAAAATAGCCCAAGTCGACTTCACCTGCAACTTCGAAGGCAAAATTCTAAACAGCAAGTAGACATCAAGTTTTAACAAAGCGAAGTCGTAACCCAAGTCGACTCCACTTGCGACTTCAACCTATAACTGTAGGAAATTCGAATGTTGGAACATTAGACATGTCAATCTCCACTCAAACAGCTAGATCTTTTTCCTCTATAAATATCATTGAAGTATGAGCGTGAACAAGAAGAGAAGAAGGAAAGAAAGAGTAGATGAGCTTACACCTTCCATTATTCAAGAGTGTTGAAATCATTTGAACAACTATCGAAGCTTCATGTGCTACTACTTCAAGTGTGCTTATAAGATCATCTTCTTTACATGACAAGGAGCTTCTGGAGCCGATTGATTACACGTTGTAAAGTGTAAATTCTCTTTTGTCTATTTTCTTTTGTGTTGTTATTTTGGATCGGTGTTGGAGACCGAATTCAAGAAGAAGTAAAACAGGGGGTTGGTTTGAGTTTGTCTCACTAACGGGTTTTGCTTGATTGGTTTGAATTTGTCTCACCAACAAATCAGACTTAGTTGGTTAGAATTTGTCTCACCAACAAGTGACTATTGTATATGCCCCTAGAGCTAGAATCTAGAAGAGAGCGGGTGCTCTAGGTTGTATTGAATATATAATAGTGGAATCCAAGACACAACAGGTGTGTGCTTGGAAGAGTGGAGTAGGAAAAGTTGCCCAAACCACTATATATTGTTGTCTCTTGTTTGGTTTGATTGCGTGCATTTTATATTTCATTTGCACAAATTTATTCTATTTCATAGCACGTTTCATCAAGGGGATTAAACTTATAAGGGGTTAAGCTTCTAATTACGAAAAGAATTTTTAAGAACCCAATTCACCCATCCCTTCTTGGATTTTGCCATAAACATGGGACCAACATAGTTTATATATTTATTTTTTATTTTTTAAAATCAGTGGCATTTAAGTAATTTTAAATTACCTAAAATGCCATTGATTTTCAAAAATAAAAAATAAATATCTAAAAATACCCCAAAAATAGTAAAAATTGATACACATATTAAATACATTTAGATTAACAATTGTATAAAAAATTTAAAAAAATAAAAAAATGGGTTAAATGTACCTGGGTGCGCACAAGCTAAGTGCAACCTAGTGCACAGGATCAGGATCCGAGATGGAGCTCCATAGATATTGAAATAGTTTTACTTGTGTTTGGGGAGTAATAAAACTTTTGACGAAAAATTTTATGTGTAAATGTTTTTGAAATATGATAAAATAATATAATATAATAAAAGAAATAATGAGGAGTAAAGAAAATAAAATTAAAATAGATAGGTTAGATATAGAGATAGTTTCATAGAAATAATCAAAAAGTAGGACAGTCTTATAGAATTAAGTGAAAAATAATTTAAAATAAAGTAACTATGGAAAATAAAAAATTTTAAATTAAAAAGTTTTAGATGTTAATAAATACGGCGTAAGCTATTAAACCTCATACATTTTAGCTTAATGTTTGGATTTAGAATTAATTTAGACTGCAATAATATACTTTTTGTAGAAATTTAATAACATAATTAATAATGTCTACATATAAAAATTAATTTATGCACTACAATAATGTACTTCCAAAAAAATACAATTTAACTTTAGTAACTAATTGGAAATACTTTACCTGCATGGTTAAATCTTATACATTTTATCTTGGAGCCCAAAATAAAATAATATTTCTTTTACAAATATTCAATAATATGATTTACAGCATTTGCATTTAAAAATTAATTTAGGCTTTGCAATACCATACTCTGTAAAAATAAATTTTATTAGTACTTTTTAACTTTAATAATTAGTTAGAAATATTTTTATCGGAATGGTCGAATGTCATACATTTTAGCCTACAACTTAAAATACAATAATATATTTTTATTCAGTAATATAATTAATGATGTTTGCATATAAGAACTAATTTAAGGTCTAGAACAACGTAATTATTAAAAATAAAATTTTCGTCTTCAGGCAAATGAATTGTGGTATCACATTAAATAATTTAATACGCTCTTTTAAATTTTGTAAATTCTTGTTTATAAATGTTTTTTTACAGTTAATAATATTACATTATAATAGAGAATACATGAAAATATTAAGATTGCGATAAAGGTTATGTTGCTTAGTGGCATCCCTAACAAGAGAAATCCAGGCAACGTCTGGGAAAATTAATATGGTTGGTGATGTACTTTAATGCACATTGCAGTGTATAGCTAAATGAATGTGTTCGCATGCTTATGATAGTATTTATTACTTGATATAAATGGGTAATGAACAAGTTTTATGCTACATGTCACCCCAATAAGCTCTAGGGAGACGTTATCGGATTTTTGTTAGACCGGGTGGTACTGGTTAGTTGGTCATTTGTAAATGCTCAGCAAACATGGCACTACACTGACCTATATGACTACTTAATGGGTAGGTAATTTGATATATAATTGTAAAAAATTTATAAATCATTCTATGGGGGGGGGACTATTTTAAAAGGTTTCAATTGGAAGCATTTGATACTGAAAGATTTAGGAAAAAAGTTGTAGGAAATTAAGTAAATATTTTTTTCTTAAATTTTTTGTTCTTCCTATCTATTGAATTATTTAATGTGATAACATGAAAATAATTTGGTATAGATTCGTAGTGTTTGAATTAGAAATTCTCTAAACTTTTTAGGGTGAAGAAAAAGGGATTTTTCTATGGGGATGAAATATGTGCATATAACCTAGATGGATAATTTTATAATTATATTTTATTATAAAAGACAACAATTTTTTTAAAATTTGAGATGATGTGGAAGATAGGTATCTCTAGATAGGTATTTGGAATTTGAAAACAAGAAAATAGAGATATTTAAGGATAAAATCAAGGGAATGAATTTAAAAATATTATTATTGTTTTTTGATGTAAATTAATAGTGAAAAACATATTAGACTCTTGTAGAGCCCATACGTGAGATTTTAAAATTTTGAAAAAGATGAGTAGAACCTTTTAACTATTATTTAGATACTTGTAAATGTTTGTGATGATTTAGATGCTTTATTTGAGATTCGTATAAAATTTTTTTCCTTGAGATGTATGATTTTCACGGCTCTAATATTTAATTAAGTTGAGCAGTTAGAAGAATTATTTTAAGTTATTGATCACCTTATGATAATTTTTAAATTAATTAAATTATATCAATATGATGGGTGTTTTTGTTAGAATAAGCACACAAGCATGGACACGATGAAAAGTGCATTATTGCATGTTGAGCATGACACATGCACGTGATAATTCATCAGGAGAGTCGGAGAATGAGGAGAGTTAGGTCATACTTGAGTATTGCCATAGAAGATGTTTTGATGATTATGTGTCCACCGGGGCGCCAAGGTGGCATGAATGATGATGATGTTGATGAGCATTTGAAGCACCATTGGTTACATGAGCATAGGCATGATGGATGATGTCTTGTAAGATGCTCTAAATTCAAGACTTATTTGCATAGTGGTCAACATGTTCGGCAACTAGAAACTAACTAATTCAATATGCTTAAAAAATCTTATGTGTCATCTGAACATAATATTTATCGAAAACTCCACATACAGCTGTAGATAGATTGTTTATACTCTTTGCAACAACACAATAATAAATACCTATCTTCTCGTATCGAGTTTAATATTCCTTGCCTTCATTAACCAACATCATGAAAGCAAAGTTAATAATTTGATTTTGATCCATTGAAAATAGAGTTGGGATATTAGGATAAAGCATATGTGGCTAAGGGTATATCGTGGGGTTGGGATAATGCATATGTGGCTAAGGGTATATCGCGAGGTTGGGATAACGCATATGTTCCTTCGGAGCAGGGATCAGAGAGAGCAACAAGTGCATTAGCAAAGATATTATTAATTTTAGTATCTAAATTGTTAGATGCATTCTACTTAAAATTTAATGCCATAATAAAATTTTATCATTTATATAAGTTTTTAAGGACTTAACTTTATTAAAGTATTTATTCTTTTGAATTGTAGTTCTATGAATACTATATTATCTTAATTTTTCTGTTAGTATATTTTGTTGTGTTGAACATCATTTGTGAATTTGGTATCAAAATAAATAATTAATATTATACAAAGCACTATACATGCATTTAACCATTTAAATTTCATTCTTAGTTATTATTTCTAACTAATTATATACATATACAATATATTTAATTTTTCACATGGTGAACATTGGTTTTTTCATGATTTGGTTTGTAAAAGATTGTGGTGATGCACTTCACTTGTCCAGAGGAGGGGTCATTTATCTCCGCCCTGTCTTCTATCCACCCGATACAATTGCAATTGGTTATTCTTCTCATGCTTTCAAAATTTTGTTTAAGAGAATGTTTTAGATTTGAGAATGTAATAACAACAAGAGAAATGCAAAAATTCAACATCAATAATTATCTAATTATTTATTGTATTTTTATCATTATATTTCAATTATTTCCTTATACATTTTTATACAACTGTGTTATCCATTTTTTTCACTTTTTTTCCATTTTATCTCTATCATATTCATCTCATTCGATTCTTTTTATTTACATCTTACAAAAAATTTCTAAATTTAAAGTAATCTTGACAAATTTTTTCAAAATTTTTCCAACACATTTTTTCAATACCAAACACACAATAAATAAATATTTTATTAATTTAATAGAAAATTAAAAATTATTACATTATAATAAAAAGTGCAAGGAAATATTTTAAAAAATAGTCCTTTACATTTAAAAAAATTCTCGAAAATATCTCGTTTCTTAAATAATTATTATTTTCATTTAATGTGAAGAATATATATAAAAAAATTATACTTTTAGATATTTTCAAAGTTTTGTTTCATTTAATTTTTGAAAATTTTATTGCTATTTTTTTCAATATTTTTCTATTACAACCTAATAACATCAAGATGAAAATTATGTGAATTTATAAAATCCAAATGTCATTCTAATATTCCCTGATTTCACGAACGTTACAAAAGGAAAATTATAATAATTTAATTTTTGCCCCTGAATTAAGAAGAGTTTGAGATAAGGCATGCGTGGCAAAGGGTGTATTGCGAGATGGAGAGAAAGCATATGTGGCTTCGGTGGCATCCCTGAAAAGATAAGTCTAGACGGCCGCCAGGGAAATCGATGTATCATCAGTAGATAGCTAACTCTTCCCCACCATTTCTCCTTCGCATTCATCCTTTCTCCTTGGCATTCAATCCTTGGGGATAGCAAATGCCATCATTGATAGTGATGCAATTTAGGCACAGCCCTCCATGCATGCATATGCGTGCGGCCTGGTTCCTAGCGGCATGAGAGAGACAAGATAATCAAAATCGCAATTCACAGAGAGAGATGGAGTCGGTTGAAGAAATTGTCATGCTAAGGGTGTATTGTGAAATCGCGATGACGCATATGTGGCTTGGATGGCATCCCCGAAAGGATAAGTCTGGACGGCCTCCATGGAAATTGATGTATCAGCAGCAGACAACTAACTCGTCCCCTCCCTTTCTGCTTCACGTCCCCCTTTCTCCTTCGCATTCATTCGTCATGGATAGCAAACGTCATCATTGACAGTGATACGATTTAGGCAACAGCACTCCTTGTATGCATATCGCGATAACGCGTATGTGGCTTGGATGGCATCCCCGAAAGGATAAGTCTAGACGGCCTCCATGGAAATCGATGTATCAGCAGCAGACAGCCAGCTCGTCCCCTCCTTTTCTGCTTCAAATTCACCCTTTCTCCTTCGCATTCATTCGTCGTGGATAGCAATCACCATCATGATGCGATTTTGGCAATAGCCCTCCATGGATGCATATGCGTACGGCTTGGTTCTCAGCGGCATGAGAGAGACAAGATAATCAAAATCGCAAGTCACAGAGAGAGATGGAGTCGGTCGAAGAAATTTTCATGCTAAGGGCGTATTGCGAAATCGCGATAACGCATATGTGGCTTGGATGGCATCCCCGAAGGATAAGTCTAGACGGCCTCCATGGAAATTGATGTATGAGCAGCAGACAGCTAACTCGTCCCCTCCCTTTCTGCTTCACATCCCCCTTTCTCCTTCGCATTCATTCGTCGTGGATAGCAAACACCATCATTGACAGTGATGCGATTTAGGCAACAGCCCTCCTTGTATGCATATCGCGATAACGCTTATGTGGCTTGGATGGCATCCCTGAAAGGATAAGTCTAGACGGCCTCCTTGGAAATCGATGTATCAGTAGCAGACCAGCAACTCGTCCCCTCCCTTTCTGCTTCACATTCACCCTTTCTCCTTCGCATTCATTCGTCGTGGATAGCAATTACCATCAATGGTAATGATGCGATTTAGGCAATAGCCCTCCATTGATGCATATGCGTACGGCTTGGTTCTCAGCGGCATGAGAGAGACAAGATAATCAAAATCTCAAGTCACAGAGAGAGATGGAGTCAGTCGAAGAAATTTTCGTGCTAAGGGTCTATGGTGAAATCGCGATAACGCATATGTGGCTAAGGGTATATCGTCAGGTTGGGATATCGCGTATGTTCCTTCGGAGCAGGGATTAGAGAGAGCAACAAGTGAGGTCTAATTTTGTAGATGCATTCTGTTCAAATTTTAATGCCATTAAAAAATTTTATAATGTATATAAGTTTTTAAGGAGTTAAAATTTATTAAAGTATTTATTCTCTTGAATTGTAGTTCTATGAATATTATATTATCTTTAATTTTTCTGTTAGTATATTTTGTTGTGTTGAACATAATGTATGGATTTGGTATCAAAATAAATAATTAATATTATACAAAGCAGTATAAATGCATTTAACCATTTAAATTTCATTCTAGGATATTATTTCTAACTAATTATATACATATACAATATACTTAATTTTTCACTTGGTGAACATAATATGGTTCTATTCATGATTTGGTTTGTAAAAGATTGTGGTGATGCACTTTACTCCAGAGGAGGGGTAATTTATCTTCGCCCTTTCTTCTATCCACCCGATAACATTGCAATTGGTTATTCTTCTCATGCTTTCAAAATTTGTTTAAGGGAATGTTTTAGATCTTGAGAATGTAATAACAACCAGAGAAATGCAAAAAATTCAACATCATTAATTATCTAATTACTTATTTTTATTTTTATCATTATATTTCAATTATTTCCTTATACATTTTTATAAAACTGTCTTATCGATTTTTTCACTTTTTTTTCACTTTATCTCTATCATATTCATCTCATTCCATTCTTTTTATTTACATCTTACAAACAATTTCTAAATTTAAAGTAACCTTGACAATTTTTTTTCAAAATTTTTCCAATACATTTTTTCAATACCAAACACACAATAAATAAATATTTTATTAATTTAATAGAAAATTAAAAATGATTACATTATAATAAAAAATGAAAGGAAATATTTTAAAAATTAGTCCTTAACATTTAAAAAATTTCTCGTTCTTAAATAATTATTTTGTTTATTTAATGTGACGAATACATAAAAAATTTATACTTTTAGATATTTTCAAAGTTTTTTTTCATTTAATTTTTGAAAATTTTATGGCTAGTTTTTTAAATATTTTTCTATTATAACCTAATAATATCAAGATGAAAATTATATGAATTTATAAAATCCAAATGTCATTCTAATATTCCCTGATTTGACGAACGTTACAAAAGGAAAATTATAATAATTTAATTTTTGCCCCTGAATTGAGAAGAGTTTGAGATAAGGCATGTGTGGCAATGGGTGTATTGCGAGATGGAGATAAAGCATATGTGGCTTCGGTGGCATCCCTGAAAAGATAAGTCTAGACGGCCGCCAGGGAAATCGATGTATCATCAGTAGATAGCTAACTCTTCCCCACCATTTCTCCTTCGCATTTATCCTTTCTCCTTGGCATTCAATCCTTGCGGATAGCATATGCCATCATCGATAGTGATGCAATTTAGGTAGAAGCCTTCCATGCATGCATATGCGTGTGGCCTGGTTCCCAGCGGCGCGAGAGAGACAAAATAATCAAAGTCGCAATTCACAGAGAGAGATGGAGTCGGTCGATGAAATTTTCCTTCCACCATCGTCGGTTCCCTACTGCAACACGCGGTTGCACAACAGCAAAGCAGGGGAAATTTGCTTTTTAAATCTTTTAACTTTATATATTTGTATTTTAAACTCTGTGTATTAGCATTTTAAATACGTGAAGTTTGATCATTTGTATTTTACACCCTCGCTCTCACAAAGTTAAAAAAAACATCTTTGGTAACTTATAAAATGACTAAAATGTCATTTACAGAAAAAGATACATTTTAAACCTTCTAACTTTGCATATTTATATTTTAAAATATGAGGTTTATATAATGGTATTTTAAATCCTTTGAAGTTTGGTTCTTTACATTTAAGATGCTCTACCCTCACAGCAGTAAAAAAACTATTAAGATCTTATAAAATAATAAAAATGCCATTGGTATTTTAAATCATCTAACTTTACATATTTATATTTTAAATCCTAATGTTTGTCCTCACATATGCATCATATTGGATACCACAGGAGCACCAGTTTAAGCATTTCATTACTAATAATCTGCATATTTTCATAATTACTCATATAATATTATTACATTTAAATATTCTTAACTAAGGTTTTTACTTGAAGTTATTTTAAAAAATATTTTTCCTTTTTCCTCATTCATTAGAGCATACAAATGGATGAATAAAAGCAATATGAAATATGAGCTATATTTATTATGTGAAAAAAATATTAAAAGGGACAAGAAAAGAATAATAATAAAAATGTCATTGGCATTTTAAATCATCTAACTTTACATATTTATATTTCAAATCCTAATGTTTGTCCTCACATATGCATCATATTGGATACCACAGGAGCACCGGTTTATAAAAATGGATGAATAATATAAAATAATAAAAATGTCATTGGCATTTTAAATCATCTAACTTTACATATTTATATTTTAAATCCTAATGTTTGTCCTCACATATGCATCATATTGGATACCACAGGAGCACCGGTTTAAGCATTTCATTACTAATAATTTGCAT